>JAQBSW010004540.1:0-68045 GCA_029291075.1 Eudiplozoon nipponicum
CAAGATAGAAATATAAAACATAGAGAGAGTGTGAAAAAACGGAAACCAATCAATTGCGTGCGTCACATCCAGTTCAAGCTCAATGCCTAAACATGCTTCTTTCTGTTGGCTCTAAATGATAACAAATTGGTTAACCATCATGCTACTTAAGTAACAAAATTCAACAGATAAAAAAGTGTTTCCTAAACTTCTTATGTAAACGACTTTTTCCCAAGCTCAACTCAATAAAAAATAGAAGAATCAATTCAAATCGAGAACTTTTATCAATTCTATAACGCATATAATACACACATGAGGAATTATTTGCGTCTTAATAGTTCAAAACTTCTTTTATGCAAGGGAGAAGATCTACTGCAGCCACGTAAACCATTTATCCCAACATACTTGCCGTTTGAATTCAAGCGTTTACAGTTTCCGGTGAGACTTACTTTTGAGATCACCACCAACAAAGCCCAAAAACAATCTCTGCAAGTTTGCGGATTACATTTGGAGACACCATGCTTCTCTCATGGGTAACATTACGTGGCCTGTTCACGAGTCGGAAGACCATCTGATTTGTTCGTATACACACCAGAAGGAAGAAAATAATGTCGTGAATTCACAAACACTGCACTAGTTCAATTAATTTAAATTACAGATTCATAACTTTTATTATCAAAAAGAATAAGATTCCACAAAAACTGACGCCATATTTTGATATTTTATCAAAATATATTTCCATAAATTTGAATTATTGTGAGGTCGCAGCAGCTCGGGACGGGTCAGCTAGTTAAGATATAGAATAAAATATATGACGGTTAGACAAAAAAATTTAGAAAACTATTTAAAGAAAGAATAATGAATATAAGAAATGTAGATAGAATCCCTTTAATAGTCGTTCAACTCACTAAGAGTTTTAAAATATATATTCTCAAAAACTGATTAACCATTAATTAGGAAATAGGCCCACCAATAATCCGGTCTCAGTCCGATGTTCTCAATCTTTTGCTGGAGCTAGTTTCAGATTCTGATTCATGCAATCGTCTTTTCCTACCATTAGCTAATGCTGTATTCCAAATTGTGGCTAACAATTTTTCAGCAGCTTTTTCATTTATTTCTAGATCTATTGATTCTAATCACTCATGTCATCTTTTTACGAGTACATATTTCTATGCGTCTGCAATCAACCCAATTAATAGTGTGGCCGATCTCCACTAGATGACGGGCAAGATCAGATTTAGCAACATGTCCAAGCTTACATGCAGTTTTATGTTCAACACTTCTTACCTTGATTAAACGAATGGTCTCACCAACGAACATGAGATTACAATCATTGCAAGGGATTTCACACACTCCCGATGTTTCTCAGGGTTTATTTTTTTCTTTTTAGGGAGTCTACTGACTATGTTAAGGACTGTTTTACAACGGTCCCTATATTGTATTTTAAAGTTATTGATATTACTTTACTTCATTTAGAGTCCGTTAATACCATGACCTCACGATCTTCCTTCTCTTTATCAGGTATCATGTACCTCAAATTAGGATTACAATTTATAACGGCATTAGTTCAGCTGTGATCAGAAGGATAAACGAAAGACAGAATAAACGGAAAGTATAATCTCGTGCACATTCGATTCGTGCTTACTGGCGACTCATCAGTAGAAGCCGGTATTATGCACTTTACCCATTATATATTAGGTTGAAGAATGTGGGATAATAGGACTGTACACACAAATATATAGTGGGTAAAGGGCGTAATAACGGCTTCTACTGATGAGTCGCCAGTAAGCACTAAACGAATATGCATGAGATTATACTTTCCGTTCATGCTGTCTTTGGTTTATCCTTCTGGTCAAAACTGAACTAATTTGTTACTTGTTTCGCAACACCTAATACATTTTGGTATATATATTAGTTCACCGCAACAAACATTATCAAATATTTATTACGACATTCACCATTGTTGCTTCTATTAAATGGAGAGGATAATCATTAGCCTTGAATATATCGCGCAGTCTACCTAATTTCAACATCCTTTGCTTTATGCCTGTTAATCCAAGGCTTTGTAATGTTAATGACTTTAAGATTCCGATTTTCATACGATACGAGCGATTGTATTTGAAATTAAGAAGGATTCCAGATTAATTATCCTTCCCAAAAATATATCTTTCTAATTTCTGACCATTTTTAATTAACTTATCATCCAACACTGGTGATTCACTTGATTCTTCCCCTTCAGGAGTAAAGTGAAATTCGCTCATTCTTTTCGTTAGATTTCAGAACTTCACCATTTCATCATCACCATAGTTCCAAATTATTAATATTTCGTGCATAAACGCCAGTCAAAATTTAGACTTCAGTCGTACCTTATTCAAAATATCATTTTGTAAATAATGTATAAAGACATTTTTATTGGGACTGATAAACTTTGTCCCTTTGGGACACTTCGAGTTTGTTTAGAAAAAAATGTTTCCTAAGTTTAAAATAAGTAGAGGACATCATCTCCATGGGGTGTCCAATCATTGTTTCACTTCCTTCCAATATTATGGGGTGATCGACTAGGAATCGTCGAAAACAATCCAGGGCTTCAGGTAACTTTATATTCGTGTACACAGATACTATTCGAATATACTGGTACTTGAAGTCCAGGTTTGTTTTTAAAATTTCATAGTTCATCACCCCTTAACATTAGAAGTGAGTGAAGTGACGATTGGACACGTCATGGAGATGATTTTTGTATGAATGTCCCCTACTTATTTTACATTAAGAAAACAATTTAAGTGTATTTCAAACATTAAGAGTTAAAAAAATTAGTCTGATGCGAACAACGGGTATATTAATGTCTATTAACTGCAGCTGCATTTAGATGGATGTACAGGTGTAATAATTATATTTATCTGAATCTTTTTTAGTAATGCATGTGCACACACATGCACACGTGTGACGTGCGCCTATTTAAGGATATGAAAACAACCGTTATTCAAAAAACCAATCCTGAGTACAACCTAAATGATTTTAGTGCAATTTAGCACGTGCATGGCTCATTTAAAATTCTAATTTTATTCATTGTACCCTTCCTGTATGCAAAAACAAAAAAAATTTATCAGATACTGAAAAACATTTCGTTCTCATTATCTCCTCAAGTATCTACATAATGAACATATCTTTAAATATAAATTGAAAAGCAAAACAAGATAGAAATATGTTAACATAGAGAGAGTGTGAAAAACGATAACCAATCAATTGCGTGCGTGACATCCAGTTCAATCTCAATGCCTGCATATGCTGCTTCTGCTTGTATAAATCCGGCTGCAATTTGTTTAATTTTATCACTTAAATGACATTTGGTTATATATTTAAACGAACATTGGTTGCGCGGGCGATGAAAACATTTAGTATAATCAAGGTTACGATCTTGATATAAACACCTGACCCATTAATTACTTAAATATGTCAGTATAAACTAAGAATTGTCTAGTGTAGAAAAGGCAAATCATGCAGTAGAGCGGTTTCGTCCTTATTGGGAACTCATCATGTACTGGCCAGAATATGTCAGATTCAAGAACCGTTTCTTTATCATTTCTTCTCAAGCAATTAAAAATAGACATCTTTTTATTTATAAATCGAAAGGTCAAATAAAATAGAAAAATGTAAACACGGAGTGGGTGTGAAATAAGGGAACAACCAATCATTTGTTAGCATCAGCTCCAATTCCAACTCAATGCACGACTATGCTTATTTTGCTTGCATAATTCCTGCTGCAGTTTGTTTATCAATAAAGCTTTTATGTGGCTAACACCTTTCTCTTATTTCATTTAGTAATTTTCACAATGGCTACTTCTATAGAACATACGTGTGAGATTTCAACGATGTGTTGCGCAATTACAGACGTGTATTCACAATTTGATGTAAAACAGACGTTATATTTGTTTAAAAAATATTATGATGATGATTATTATTATTACTGTTTTATTCTTTTTGTAAATTATTAATATTATTTATACAATAATATTATTACACACATACACATACAATTACATATATATATGGCTATTATTTCATATACTATTATTATTATTATTACATATTACATATTATTATTATTATATTATTATTATTGTTATTTTTATTAGTATTATTATTATTATTATTATTAATATACATATATTTTATTATTTTTTTACATTGGCAGTAGGCAGCAGCAGTAGGTAGTAAAGGGCAGTAGCAGTAGTAGTAGTAGTAGTAGTAGTAGCAGTAGCAGTAGTAGTAGTTTTAGTAGCACTAGCATTAGCAGCAGCAGTAGTAGTATTAGGAGTAGTAGCAGTAATAGTTGCAGTAGTAGTAGTAGTAGCAGTAGTAGTTACCCGATTCACCGTCATAACTGACGGTTTGCATCCGCTGTCTTTCTGGTTTTTGTTCCAAAATTTTCGATATCCAGAAACGGATATCTTTTTCAATGGAAAGCTCATCACAATAAGTTGACAATCAATATGTCAAGTGGAAATATTAGTTTAAACTGCCCCATTTATACTTGTTGTTAGATCTCTTAAGCATAAAATGCTAGGAAAGTGTATGTCAAATTGGTTTGTGTATATGTCTGCAAGCGTACGCCATGTCTGTGTGTATGTATTCTCGTTTGTTTGTGATTGAGGAGTAATCAACTATTGCACGTGTACACTCATCCCAGTGAAATGACAGCGATTTAGCAACATCTGACTAATCACTAGATAAGCGTATGCCACCTCTGTGTGTTTGTGTTTGTGTGTGTGTGAGTGTTTGCTTAAGACTGAGAAATAATCTGTTACATGTAATTAACGGCACGTGTAACAGAAATTCACATAAAACTAAAATGATAACTGTCATTTCCTAAATGCACACATCAGACCTATTTTTACACGTACTATCCTAAATGAAGTAATTACGAGTGGCATCCCGGAGAGAAGGGGGCGAGATACTGTGAATAAAGTAAATAATTTAGAGTTAGCAAAACGGAAAAGTATTCTATTAAGGTGGATAGTTAAAATAAAGATTAAAAGGGGGTCGTAAAAGAAGTTGAAAATTGTTAGATAAAGAAAGATGCAAATAAATGTTTGTTAAAAGATGCTACACTAACAACAGAACGTAAGATAAAAGATGAAATAATATAACAAGTAATCAAGGATGAAATAATAAGTTAATCAAAAATTAATTGGGCGATATTGAATTACACACTCTCCACCTCTATAAGTTAATATCAGTCCAGTGTTCTTATTCTTTTACTTGAGCGAGTTTCTGATTCTGATTCTGATTCGTGCAATCTTCGTTTTCTACCATTATTTAGTGCTGTATTCCAAATAGGACCTAGTGATTTTTCTACGGCTGTTTCATTCATTATGTCATTTCTCGATTTAATTTCGATGGATTCTCTAATCAGTCTAGTCGATCTGCTACGGCTACAGATTGATATACGTCTGCACCCATCCCAATTAATTGTGTGTCCTGTCTCTACTGTATGGCGTGCAAGATCTGATCTATTAACATGGGCATACTTGCATGCGGTTTTATGTTCTCCTCGTCTAACCTTAATTGGGCGCATGGTTTCACCCACATACATCAGGTTACAGTCGTTACATGGAATTTCATATACTCCTGATGTGTCTAACGGTTCTATTTTCTCCTTTTGGTTGGGAAGTTTAATACCCAGGGTAAGGGTCTGTTTTAAAATAGTACGTATATTGTATTTTGCTGCTATCATTTTGATTTTCCTACTTAGTTTAGAGTCAGGTATAATCATTACCCTCCTGTCATCTTTTAATTTGTTTGACTTCACGTACTTCCAGTCATGATTAAATTTACTTATAACGCTCATTATAGTTGCTTCAATTAACTTTAGAGGATACCCATTAGCACTGAATATTTCTCGCAGTCTCCCTAATTCAATCTCTCTATGTTTTTTATCTGTTAATCTTAAGCTTCTTATTATCATCGATTTTAAGATACTGATTTTCATTCTATATGGATGATTTGAATCGAAATTAAGAAGGATACCTGAGTAAGTATCCTTCCTATAAACATCCTGTTCTAGTTTTGTACCATTTCTAATTAACTTGACATCCAGAAATGGTAATTCGCCACTTGATTCATTTTCAATTGTAAATTTAAGCTCGCTCACCTGATTTGCTATGTTTAAGAAATTTATCAGTTGATCCTCCCCGTGATTCCAAATAACTAATATATCATCCAAATATCGTACATACAATTTAGGATTTAAGGGCGTTATATCTAAGAGAGTCTTTTCCATGTAATGCATGAAGATATTGGCTATTGGAACCGATAGTGGTTGCCCCATTGGAACACCTCTAATCTGCTTATAAAATGCATTCCTAAATTTAAAATAAGTGGAGGACATACATACGTACATCATCTCCATGACGTGTCTTTTCGTCATTTTGCTTCCTTCCAATATTACTGGATGATCAACCAGGAAACGCTGAAAATAGTCTAGTGCTTTAGGTACTGGTATATTGGTGTACATTGACACCACATCTAAACTCGCCAATCTATCGTTTTCATTTAGCTCACATTTATCCACAATCTCAACCAAATGGTATGAATTCATCAAAGTATTGTCTAAGAAGTACGAATATTTCTTTATTCTATGACATAGAAACTTAGACATTTTATATGTTGGAGAGTGTTGGACATTAACAATAACTCTCAAAGGGTTGCCTGGTTTATGTATCTTTACTAAACCGTACACTCTAGGAGCGACTGTATCTCTTTGTATGAGAGTGTTACCATGCGCCTGATCTAATTCTCCTTCAGCAATCATGTTATTGACCAATAATTTAACTTCTCCTTGTAGCTTATCCGTAGGATCTTTATTAATTTTAGTGTATACCTCTATATTGTCTAGTTGTTCATACATTTTGTCATTATAGTCAGATTGACTCATCAGAACCGTCGCTCCTCCTTTGTCTGCTTTCAAACATATCACACTGTTTGCTATTAACTCTTTCCTGAGACATTTTATTTTATAATTTGGTTTATATTTTTCCTCTGCGTATGTTAGCACAGCTGCAGCTATGCCCATCTAAACCTAGTCCATCTTCTCTTAGGAATGAAGTATTTTAAATACTTGTATAATGCATGTATTAGCTATTCTAGACTTATTGTACAGCTCATTGAAAAGATATCCGTTTCTTGGACATTGGAAAATTTTGGAACAAAACCAGATAGTAGGATGCAAATAAATTGATCGCAAACCTGATAATTGCAAATATAGCCTGTGTCGCGCAACATGTTTCTTTTTAAAGTATTAGTAGTTGTATTAGTTGTTTTATTATTATTAGTAGTAGTAGTAGTAGTTATAGTAGTAGTATCTTTATTATGATTGTTATTATTATTAATTTTTAACACAATTGTTATTTGTATTATTATTTTTGTTGTTATTAGTATTATTGGTATTATAAAAACATTAATAATATTATTATAGCTTAATTTATACCATGTTGCAGTGCTAAAATCTAACTTAGCCAGGGCTATTTTTTAAATACGAAATCTTATTGAAACTGTTCACGCATAGGCGACATTGATGCTTACCTGGTAAGTTTTGTCTAAATCCACTTAGTTGTTGTGTCTTGCTTAACATATGTATAATGATATTATAAACTGCATGACTCATTGAGGACACAAATGAATGTCTTCTCAGCTTGTTGTTAATGTTGTCATCGTTATTCCACCAAATTCACAACCAATTCTTTGTTGTACATTGGTGTTGTATTATTAATATTTACCGCTTTCGTCTATCCATTTATGTGCTTGGTGCTAAATTTTTTAAAGAAAATAAAACAGTAATGCTAGCGCTCTGCGCATCCTAGCGACCTGTTTAGCAAATATTCTTCGAAATTCACAATTTTAAAGAAAACATAAATGCGAAAGTAGCATTTTTCCAGTCAAGAACGCGCTTTTTCACAACACCTATTGCATTCTTTAAATCAATGCTTTAAATCAAGTTTGCGAGCTTGAAGTAAGCACCAATCCCATTGTATTTAACCAGTCGTCGAAAAACATAACAAAACTACCGCCAGCCGCAACGCACTGACGCGTTTCGACCTTCCATGATCATCATCAGAGTACGACGGCAAACTGACTATAGAAATTGTGCAGCCGACATTTCCAGTCAAGTTTTCTCACCTCTAGCAGTCTCGCATACATTGAACTTGACTGGAAATGTCGGCTGCACAATTTCTATAGTCAGTTTGCCGTCGTACTCTGATGATGATCATGGAAGGTCGAAACGCGTCAGCACGTTGCGGCTGGCGGTAGTTTTGTTATGTTTATAACAGTTTAGAAATTTTTATCTTTTGATGTTGTGCCCATAAACTTTTACGGCTTACTCCAGGCGCATGTGTCACATCAACATGAAACTACAATGGTAGTTATGTATCTTTTGAGGTTTATTGTCTAAACCTGATCAGTACTCGAGCCGCTTTATAAACTGACTCTTTCGCTCAAGTCCGATTTTGATTCTTGCCTGCTAAGCAACACTTAGAAGCCGTTCAGTTCCTACTCCGTTGCGTCTAGGTGTTGGATGCCGATTGCCTTGTCCGATTCACTATTGCAGATGGCCGCTTTCGGCAGGTCTATGCGAGAATTCCGCAGAACAACTGAAACTGCACAAGACGTAGACAAACATTTTTCGGGCCAGATACAAATATTTGCGTTATTTGTTGTTAATCTCATTAAAACGTACCCTAAAATGGAAAACATCTGTGAGAAAATTATAAAAGCAAAGATTCAAAATTGGAGGCCTTGTAAAAGTAACAGCTAAGAAAGGAGTCCAGGTCAGCTCACTGCACTAACCAATAAGTTCGCCATTTATGTATATACGCGTGCATGAATGTAGATTTGCATGTATCTAACGTTTATTTATTTATCCATGCACGTAGGTATAGTTTTACATACATACAACTAATATCCATCAAGGCCAGAGTGTATGGATTAACTGGAGTAATAGGTGTTCAGAAATTGTTGTAATTCTCAATTTTGTGAACTATAGCATAAATTGATATCCATCATGTTGGTACCATGTACCGACCCAAAAACCTTAGTGCTAGTTCCATGTACCTTTTCTGTACTATAATGTTGGTATTTGAAGATTAATATATATATGGTTAGTGGTATATATATATATATATATATATATATATATATATATATATATTATATAGTGAGTTATGTGAAGTTGCATTCTGGAGAATTTATTTGATAGCTTCCCTACTACAGGTTTCATACATTCGTCTAGGAGATTGTACCGTCCTCTTATCCCAAATTCCTCACCTAAATATATAATAGTTAAAAGGCGTAACACCAGCTCCCACTGATGAGTAGCCAGTAAGCACGAAACGAATGTGCATGAGATTATACTTTCCATTCATGCTGTCTTTGGTTTATCCGTCTGGTCACAACTGAACTAATTTGCTAGTAGGTTTGCAAATCCTAATACATACTTGTATGTACACTTGAACGGATATATTTAAGCATACATGTTAATTTGTATGAAACTGATTTCGCTTGTATTTAATTATGTATGTATGCATGTTTTTATTATATATTAATGCATTTATTATTTATAGACTTATGTGTGTAAGTGTCCTTAAATTTATTTCTATTTATACGCATGTCCACGGGTTTTCGTGTATATTTGAATGCATACATGCATCTATGTAAGAGTGTATATGTTTAGGTATACTTTTATTTATATATGCATTTATGCATTTGCGCTTTTATTTATGAATGCATATATTAATTTATATACGTATGTTGGTATGTATGTTTGTTTGTATGTTTTCATTTATGTGTGAACTTATACTTGTATGTATGAGTGCACATATAAAAGCATTCGTGCATGCATTCTTGTGTGTACACGTTTATTTAATTTGTATGTATGCGCGTGTATTTTAACGATGTAATTTATCTTTTTATATGTGCAAAACTTGTGCATTTATGTGTTTGTGTCTAGATATTTATGTGTACAATCGTGCACGAATGTATGTTGTTAAAAAAATATGCGTATATATTTCTCGTTTGTACGTTTGTGTAAGAGTTGAGGCAAAGTTGTGTAATTTATTGGAGTATTTAAATTTGTTTTTATGTCAGGGTGTGCAATGTCGACATAGTGTGTGCTGTGAGATGAAATAAATTCAAAACATTTACAGATAACTAATGTGCAGAATAACTGCACCTACTTAGATTACATTTTCCAGAGCTCTATCAGTGTTATTTCAACTGTGATGAGAACAGGAAATTTGGTATAAATCTACCTGCAGATGACTTTAATGAAGCTCTGCATTTATATAGCATTACTTTCGCTGTTGTTATCAATTTTAGCACATTTTTAATATTATTTACAAACAGTAATTTTAAAAAATAACAGTGCAGTGGGTGTTCTACTTCGGTGGAAGTAACATCAGGTATTAATTGAGTGATATTTATTAAACTACCGATTTTATATGACTAACAGGTTTGATTTTATTCGAATATTCTTTCGCAGGTTTAAGCAAGGATTAAGCTTATCCATGTCGGTAGCTCTGAATTTTTTTCAGCCTGAAGGAAGTATATCCTGATTAATTCAGAATCTGGAACTGCATTCCTTTTGATTAAGTTTTCAAGAATGTGTTGATTTATATTTAATTTAGTCCCTTTTTCAATCTGTTGATCTACTTTACATTTTAAATACACGAATAAATACAAAAATATACGCATATATATATATATATATATATATATATATATATATATATATATATTTTGAAATGCGAGCTTTAATAAAGTTTATTGTACCCTTCCTGTGTGTAAAAACAAAAAAAAAATTTTATCAGATATAAGAAACGTTTCTTTCTCATGGTCTTCTGAAATATCTACCCATTAATGAACATATCTTTATATAAAAATTGGAAAGCAAAACAAGATAGAAATATGTGAACATAGAGAGAGTGTGAAAAACGGAAACCAATCAATTGCGTGTGTCACATCCAGTTCAAGCTCAATGCTTGTACGTGCTTCTTCTGCTTACATAAATCCGGCTGCACATTAAGAATGTCTATTGCTATTGAATCCACAGTTTATATTCTTTAGAAAAAAGCATTTAATGATCGAGAGAATGTTATTCGTGGATAATGGCAAGTTCAGTTTGAGAAGACCTTAATACACAAATTACAATCCTTCAATTAAATCAATTCTTGCCTTACATTCGATTGAGTGTATTATTACAATACTTATTGCCAGTTTCATGTGTGTATATTTATTTTCAGCAGTCATGCGATCATCTCTAGTTAATTACTTGTCGATTTGTGTTTACGTATGGAAGTGGTCCTTTGTGCGACTCCGTTTTCATGTCTGTTTGTGTGTGTGCTTAGGAGTCATTATCTTGTATTAAAATGGCATTCTTGAGATCGCGTTATTTCTGTATCGATGGGTTGAGTTTTAGTCAGGCTTTGATCCATTTTTATCTATTGAATGTACGAATCGTTCTTCCTCGTGTGTTATCTGTCTTGTCGCATTGTTCATTAATTGTGCTTTGTCCCCAGGATTGCGACACAGAATGTGATAACTGCAACTTTAATTACTTAAATATTTCAGTAAAAACTAAGAATTGTATAGTGTAGAAAAAGCAATTCATCCAGTAGACCGGTTTCGTCCTAATTAGAAACTCATGTTCTGGCCAGAAATTGCAACTTATGAGCAATGCGTCACGAAGGAAGATATGCGAGGACAACAATTCGTACACACAACAGCCATCAAAGAGGAATTCTGATCAAAATTCTAACTATCGATAAAAGAATGACTTTCAGAATGACCCCTGAACGCAAAAAGTCGACCACACAAACACATACCTATACGAAATCACAAATCAAGCCGCAATTAACCACAAATTGCCTAAAGACCGCTGAAAATAAATACAAGTAAAACTGCAAATTATTCTAGATATCATTCGTTTAATTAAATGAATACTCAGGACGGACGTTACTAAAAGCTTTTAATTTGTTTTTATAAGTAATATCTAAATAAACTGGTCATTATTCACAGCAAACATGTTATCGATTATTAAATGTGTTTTGTTATCCTAAAAAATACTGTGCTACAATATATATATATATATATATATATATATATATAAATTCATAGTACACTTTCCATGTGCAAAAAGAAAATAATATCAGTTACCTGAACCGATTCTTTCTCATATTCTTCTCTTGCGTCTACAAATAAACATCTCTCTATTTATAAATTGAGAGCCCAAAAGAAATAGAAAAATATACATATGGAGAGAATGTGAAATAATGGAAAAACCAATCAATTGCGTTCCTTATCTCCTGTTCAAACTCTATGCCTAACCATGCTTCTTCTGCTTGCATAAATCCGACTGCAATTTGTTTATCCATAAGGCTTCGTATGTGGATACTCCGTTTTGTTATTGCATTTAGTAATTACCTTAGATTCTGCGACTGGAGCACATACGTGTGACGTTTCGTCGATGTGTTGCGCAATTGTAGAAGTGTATTTACCATTTGATTTAAAACAGGCGTTTAAGTTACAACGTTCTCTCATTCGAGTAATTAACGGTCTGGTCGATCGGCCTACGTAACTTAATCAACAACTTGCGCATGTATATTGGTAAATTATATTTGATGTCTAAATTAACGGTTGTTTCTCTTTGATTGCTGGTAAAAGCAGGTTATTTCTACCAGTATCTGCAGCCATTACTCTGGATTCGTTAATATTTTCGTTTATCCAAATCCAACTGCACATTTTTCGTAACCAATCCCCTCTTAGCTATGTCTGTCTTTATTTTGCACAATTTAGACCACTCCTTTTGCGCAACTTTATGTGGTGTGTCATCGCTTTCATTGTGAGTGCGTCTGTAATTGACAGGCTTGTTGTAGTTTACGGAACGTGGGCTATTTCTGAAGGCCTGTTAATTATGTTATTATTCCAGTCCAATTAATTTCTTTTTGAATTATTTTCTGCACGTTTAAGCAGGGCTTTAGCTTATTAATCACAATAGCTTGTACAAAACTGAAAAATTGTTACTACTAACTGCATGACCTGTGAGTAGTTCCTGCTCACAAATTAATGATATTTGTGCAGGAGCTGCACCCATCTTTAATAGTTTTTGAGGGAGATGCTGATTTATTCAAGATTCAGGCCTCTTTTTTGATATGCCGATGTACTGTGTTGCAGGTACATTTAAATTTCTATACAGATAAAGGTGTTGACGTCAGAGAGAGGCTATATTTTTCGTTAGTTCGCATAAGTTTTTTTGTGTTGTACATAACTCTCACCTGTATTGATTGAAAATGTGCTTTAGTCGCTCAAACTAGAGTGTTTTGTTTTCCTCAAAATTGGCGTCGATTTTGTTGCGTTGCTTTAAATTATTTTCGATAAACCAGTCGCGATAGCCATTATATCTCAACGTTTTGCGAAGCAAATGTAGTTCTAATTCAATGTTATTCGGTGAACAAATCCTGCGTATTCGTGTGCCAACATAAATTATCAGGTTCCTTTTGCACGCCCCTGGTACACTACTGAAATAATGGATATAATTTCCAGTCCAGCTTGATTTCTTGTGAGCCGACCTTGAGATGGTACCTTCTTCATCTCTCGTTTTTCTTAGATCTCGAAAAGATAAATATCCCTTTTGTTCTTTTTCTGTAAACTTGATTGCTTGGTCTACCTTGTTTATGTGTTGCAGCAGTGCATTTGTATCTTCATCCTTTTCAACGACCATGAAAGTATCGTCAATGTAGTGCACGTAAAAATGAGCTCCATTGGTAAATAGTTTTAAACCAGTTGTTTCTAAATGGTGCATGTATATGTCTGCCAATACTGGTCCAAGAGGACTCCCCATACCTATGCCGTCAATTTGTCTGTAGAAGACTCCTTGGAATACAAATTGTACGTTGGATGTGCATAATAGAAGTAGTTCTCTCATGTCGTCCACTTCTATCAGGGTTTCCGCTCCTGATGATCGTATATATTCACATAGGAAATTTATAGTTTTATTTACTGGAATGCTAGTGAAGAGCGACTCTACATCGAGGGACAACATTTTCTTCTCTTTTAAATTCAAGTCGTGAAATTTTTCCATGAATTGGAAGATATCCTGTACCACGTGGTCTATTCTACATTTCATCATAGGGTTTATAATTCGGCATAATAATCTGGCTGCCCCGTGCCGCGGAGAGTTCACCTTAGATAAAATGGGTATGAAAGTAGGAGGCCTATCATTGCTGAGCATTTTGTGAACCGTCCTACGAGTGCTATCATTTCTCCTGCAAGCGTCAACTGTGGTATCACCTCGAACCATGGCAGTACTACGCAAAATTCAATTCCTTCTGAGAAATCTATCAAAACGAAATAAGACAAGACTGCATTAGTCATTCATTTTTGCTAAAACGATCTCTTTATAAATTTATTTAGATTTAGTATATATTTTTTATAAAATCAATGCTAACAATGCTTGGACATTCTAACTATAAACTACTGCGTTCAATCGGCCAACTTTAAGTGATTTTCCAAACCAGTCCACGTATTCTAGAGAAACTACAGAGAATTACGTCGCCGATTTTCAAAAATCAAAGCAGGGTGCTACTAACACGTATTCTTTTTACAAATATCACCGTAATTACTGTTGGTAACAATTATAACAGAACTACTAACTTCAGCACATTTGTAGATGTGAAGCTATGAGCTGATTGCTAAAAGTTTTGCTAAATTTGCGAAATATTTGTTTACTATAAATGATTTATAGACTAACAGGATTTGAGCCATTTAACTCGAATTCCAACACGGACACGTACAGGGCAATTCTGCGTTGCAAATGTCCACAGTTGAATGATCCGATATGGCCGTCCGAGATAAGTTTGAACGCCCGCGATGTTGTACGGCGTATGCTAGTGTTCGAGCCCGAACTGCGAATCACTCCTCAGCAGGCGTTAAATCACCCTTGGCTAACAGGAGAAGCCACCCGCGATATACATTTGGAGTCAACAGTGCTAAAATTGCAAAGCTACAATAACCGACGTCGAGCACTGGCAAGTTTATTTTATCAATTTTTGCTAAAACAAACCAAGTATTGATTCTTATAGTTCAGCATGTCGCAATGCTTGCATAATTCATAGTTGAAAATCTGGCAGTACTCAAAAATCAAGATTAGTAAAATGATCCAAGTGTTGAATGTGCAACCTCATGATATTTATCCCGCTGTATGGAAGCAAATTTAATAATTCCATCGACCACGTCTGCTAGTAGACACCTTATAATATTGAACTAATAAGTAAACAACACATTTTAATCGAAATTTGAATTTAAGGTACACATTAAAATGGATTTTGCAGTAAGGCTTTTTCTCTACTTTTGCACCGATTTAAGGGGTAAACCTCTGCACGGTGCCGTCGTCGTTGAATTTTAAATACGCAACATGTTGGTGCAGGACAATTGATAGTACTCGGAGGTCGATAAAATCTTGATTCCTTTACATTTTCATGTGCACGTATTGAGTTGACCCTCTCACTTGTCTCGTCACTCTGACGCTGTCCACAATTAGTTTTCCTGAAATTGTTCGTAAGCCAGTCTTTTCCGATTCCCCTCCCCCAATTTTCTGGACTTCATTTCCGGTCACAACTTCCGGTTTGGCACCACACTCACAGAAAACCAACTATTGACAATTATCTCGCATGGATTTCCGCCTTCTCTCAAATGTTATCTCAAACGGAAGTACAACGGAGCAATCTTTACATTTTTCAACCAACACGAATCGAGAAAAATACAAATTGTAAGACAAGTGGAAAATACAATTAAACGAACATTGGTTGCGCGGGTGGTGATAACAATTATTATAATCAAGGTTGCGGTCTTGATATAAACACCTAACCCATTAATTGCTTACATATGTCAGTATAAACTAAGAATTGTATTGTGTAGAAAAGGCAATTCATCCAGTAGACCGGTTTCGTCCCTTTTGGGAACTCATCCTGTACTGGCCAGAATTTGCCAGAATTGTGCGGCAGGATGGCTCGGTGATTAGAGCACCAGATTCCAAAGCAGACGTGTCCAGGTTCGAGTCCTGTCCGCGGCAAATTCTGGCCAGTACAGGAGGAGTTCCCAAAAGGGACGAAACCGGTCTACTGGATGAATTGCCTTTTCTACACTATACAATTCTTAGTTTATACTGACACGTGTAAGTAATTAATGCGTCAGGTGTTTATATCAAGACCGCAACCTTGATTATAATAAATGGACAATACCTCATTCGTGAAACGATGTTACAATTTTTATGTTGTACCTAAATACCTTAGATTTATACTAAAATTTCAGCTAGATAGGGTAGGAAATGTTCTGAAACAGGAACTTTCTGTACACTTAATGAAGAAAAAAACAAATCCGCACTCAGCCAAAAAGAAAACCAACTTAACGCGTACTTGGCAATGCGGGATCAATCAAGTCTTTGCGAAACGGATAATGCAAAGCGCAAACGCGCGGACGCAAATCGCGGAGAGTCAACATTTGAAGCTCTCACTGCGCAACCATTCAGGCAGTATCTGTCAGACACAAATAATGAAATTATTTATAACAAAACAAGATAAGAGAGGTATAAACTAATTAGAAAAAAAAGACAAGGCTAAGATCTGTGTTTCACCGATTAGCGGCCAAAATAGAACTTCTGAATGGCGTAGCCCAAAATTAAAAGCACTGCGCGCACACCGATATTATTAGATTGGTTGCTAATTACAATGTATTTATTATCGCATTGAACCGGAAGATGGCATTAGGAATTCAAAGGTATTTCGTTCGTCATTCACAGTTTTCAAAATCAAATGTGTCGGTCAGTTAAATATAACTGAAATGAATATGATTCACCTAGTTTATTAAATCCATTGCTTTAAATAGCTCGTCCATTGTTTGTTACTTTTTGCATTCGTAATATTACCACACGTGTATTGATTTTCAGTATGTTTAGCCACGAAATTGTATTTTGTGGGCAAAAAAAACCTCTTGGACCTCCGCAATATCCGTTGTCACTTAATTCAAAGTAATAAACGCATGCTATTGTGTAACCCCTTTTTTAAAAAGTTATCCAACTTTGTTCTATCTGAACAATTAGCGTTGCCTGTCCATCATCTCTGAGGCGTGGTATATATATATATATATATATATATATATATATATATACCGTTGGTATATTCAAAACTTTTCGTAAGGTTACACATACTAGATCGAGTGGACCGCTTTCTTTTAAACTTTGAGAAATGCTCACTAATGTAGAAACCGACCTACTTGATTTATTTTCACATATTTAGAAGAGCTTAGCTTATACAGAAAGCACATATGCAATACAATCATCAACTTATGTTTGTCTAAGTCTATATATATATATACATATATATATATATATATATATATATATATATATATATATATATATACCGTTGGTATATTCAAAGTTTTTCGGTAGGTTACAAATACTACTCATCGAGTAGACCGCTTTCTGTAAACTGTAGGAAACCGGTCTACTGCATTGATTTGTTTTGCCTCCTTTTGTAGTGCTTAGCTTATACAGAAAGCATATATGCAATACAATCCTGTCAACTTACTATTGGTTCATGTTTATATATATATATATTATGTGTGCATGTGTGTGTGTATTAAGTGGATGCTTCTCATTACATTAATACGCAACATTCATATAAGCTTGAAGGTGTTCTTGTAATGGCCTGGGTATATTTGAGCGTAGAAGCTATTGTACAAATTGTTAAAAAGGTAATTCAAAATAAAAAAAACTATTTTTGTTTTTCTAGACCGCCGAAATGGCTGAGCGTCTGGCGCAGCGTTCGATTGGGCCGTTATTGCCAACAGAGTCACAATCCACAGAACTGGGCGCCAGGTGTGCAATTTCACTACCGGCAGATGTATCCGACGGTGACGTGGACAAAAATTTCACCTATGATTACATTGAAGCGTTTTAGCGTTAATGCTGGTGACTAATTGATGAAAGTTGGAGCAGTATTTGAAAATACACGATGTCATTTCTTTCCATCAATTAAATCATCCGTTGTGTTTTTTAAAAAAAAAAACATTTAATGCTTTTGTGGATTTGACGGCATTTTTCTTGCGCGGGGCAATTGTTCTTCTTCCAAATTTGTTCCAACGTCATTTTCAGACAATCAGCTGATGGAAGGCTTAAAAAAGAAGAAGGAACAGGTGAGAACCCATCAATTGAGGCCAAATATTGCATCACCTGAAAATGAGGAAAATTCAAGATTTTACCGACCTAGGCGTGCTATCAATTGTCCCGCGCAAGAAAAATGCCGTCAAATGCACAACAAGAAGGACAGCACTGCGCAACCGAATTCATATAATGCTTTTGTCTTTTCGCATAACCTAGACGAAAAAAAAGATAGATTTATTTTTGTTGAAATCTGCCCAGCCGTTTTTAGTTCAGTGTAGTTTCTTTTTTTACTCCCGTAGATTGAGCAGATGGCAATTAACATTTATCATGCTAACATGCACTTTCTCCTCGAAATGAAAATTAAAAGATGGCGAATGCTCACGCGAACAGAGCGTATACCTTTCCTTGATTTTTAAAGTACACCACAGCATATTTTTTTGTTGATCCTTGAAGAGTTCAGTGGAGTAGAACTTATTTTTCAGCCCTAGGGACCTAGTCAATAAAGAAATTCTGGATCAATCGTTCTGAAAATAATTTTCATCATCGACTAACCGATTCTTTTACCTGTTGAGCTCTATCCATTTACTAATGAATGTCAATTTTTGCAGGAACGCCGTTGTTGACCTTTTCGGAAACTTGTAAAATGTATCAAAAAACAGTGTCCATCTATACAAATCTTTGAATCAATAATTCTCATTGGCTAGAAAATTAAATTCCTATTGGCCCAAATTTAAATATGATTTACGTTTCTTTATAATACAATCTTATAAGATAAATCACTATTTTAATTATGAACGTTATTTTCTTTATTAACTATTATATTATAATTCATATATACATATTTAATTAATAAATAAAATTTTATTATTCTATATCTTATCTTTAGACAGAGTTATTGCTTTGTAGGAGGTTTTGCAGTTGCTGTAACAGGTTTTGCGGGGTAGCTGTCTATTTAGTAATAATTTCCTATTCCTACATTTTCATGGTGGCTGTTATCACCACCCGTTCCATGATCAGTCCCTGACCTTTTTCCGAAGGTTGAAGTAAGAAGACTCATCCATGTTATCAGACGTTTATTGAATGTTATGTTGCAATGCATGAATCAATTCACAGTTAATCCAAAAAGTCCGTGCTCTAGACGGTAACAAGATAATATATGGTCAACACAATTAAATGTCTTATGCACAAGTAATCACTAGAAGTACAATCTGCTGAATCGTGATGAATTCATGTAAATGATTGAAAAAGTACGATGATATAAATCCAGACTGATTAGCAATTTAGTTTAAAGTCACTGATAATTGATGAGAAGAAACACAATAAATGTTGTCACTGATAATAATTGGAGAGAAATCGTGTAAAAACAGTCACAAAATGTACCACAAATAATTATTCCACTATATAACAGTTAAATACTGTTTGTTGCGGAGAACTAATATATATGCAAGTATGTATTAGGTGTTGCGAATCTAGTAACAAATTAGTTCAGTTGTGACCAGAAGGATAAACCAAAGACAGCATGATCGGAAAGTATATTCTCTATAATAAATTGTCTCTAATAATAAGTTGTCAGTATTTATTGCGAAAAATTAACCTATTGGACAAATCCGCAATATTGCAAAAAAAATGCTATATGTTGTGCAGTATTTTTTATCAAACTAATAAACATTCACTTTCAATATACTGTCAACTTTGACAGTGTCAAGAGAAGCTCTATAAGTGGAGAACCTATGGTTTATTTTGCTGAATTTCACACGCTTACCTGTGGACAATGAAACTCTCGGGTGCCCTAGCTTGTCGTACCGGCAAGGGTAGCACGAACATTGGCAGTAAAGTCTCGTGTTCCGTTTTACTTTGCAGCTAACTTTCAGTGTTAAATTTGTTGTGACGACTTGAGACCAAGCATACCAACAGCAGTGGTGATGTTTCAGCTTCTGAAATACTCTTTTCCGCTGATGCCTCGAAACCCAGTGCTTCAAGAAGGTAGTGCTTGATAGACTTATGTGAATGATGATGTGATCGGAGAAAATATCTGAATCTAAACCATTCATCTTCAATATTCATGGGAAACTTAGTGTTCTTCTACAACGGACACTCATCTATGAATAATAATATGAAATGATAAAGAAACAGCAGTAAAATGTTAATTTACATCTGTGTATGATGATGATTACGATGAAAGTGATGATAATAATGCTTCTTTTGGAATATGAGCCTTTATCAAATTCGTAGTACTAATTCCATGTGAAAAGATAAAGATAATTTTTTTAATCTTATTCAAGATGTTTCATTTGTGATTATTATTAAATGAAAAAACAGAAATGAGTCAGCTACGTATGAAAATCTATGGATAAACAAATTTCAGCCGGATTTATGCAAGCATAAGAAGCATGTTCTGGTATAACTTTTGAAATAGAGATGATTCACGCAATTGAGTGGTTGTCTCTTATTTAACACTCTCTCCACGTTTACATTTTCTATTTAGTTTATCCTTTATATATATATATATATATATATATATATATATATATATATATATATATATATATGCATGTTCACTTGTAGATAATTGAGAATAAAATGAGGAATTAACGGTTCTTGTATCTGATAAAATTCATTTTCTTCTTTGCACATAGAAAGTGTACTATGATTGATAATAATTATGCTAACCATCTGGATAAGATCATTCAGCAGTTTTGAACAAAACTAATGAATATTGTCTCAAAATTTGTTATATAAATATTTAAAGTTGAAATACAGGCTATTTAACTTCTGCTTAGTTGCCTAAGTTTAGTTTAGATTAGTTTATCTATATGGAAAAAGCACGTCTAAGGTATGACATCTGCTTAAAGATAACTCTCACTAAAATTACGGAAGTATACAAGGCTATACATCAGCATTTCAATAAATATTAACTATAACGACTAACACTTTGAAAACAAACATGGAAATTTTCGGCGAGATGAACTGCTGGACTGCTACAAGTTATTAATGAATTAGGTCATTTTCGCTTCTTGGTAACGCAAGGCGAATTGGCTTCTACGGATTTTCAAAAACATATTAGCTTTACTGCTGCCGCCTTTGGCCAATTATGCAAGCAGATTTCGTACTGACGGTCTATTTCTCGAAGCACCAAATAAAATTATTTCAAGCGTCCTACCACAACGTTAACTAGGCTACTTACGTGAATATCTGGAACCAAGGCAAATGTTAAGATTAGACATCTTGCGTCAGATACGAGTATTCGCGATACCAGTCACCTGATCACATAACACCTTCTTTTAGAATATACAACGATAAAGCCCTTTTAAAATCACTAGTTAGATTCAAATAAAACAAAATGTATAGAACTCATGGAGAAATTCGATGCAGAATGCTTAACAATCGCTTTCCAAACTATTTACTGTGCACAAAATAATTGACTCGGTCATGTGACATAAAATCCAGAATTCCAGCATTACGTACCTTCGACGTAAAGACAAAAAAATTGCCGGAATAAATTAAACTGTTTCATGCTTGTTGCGACATACGTGTTTTCCATCATGTCGTGTACACATATGAGAGATAATCTTATCCAGAGTCAAATGTCCACAGGACGCGTTTCCCTTCCTTCCCTATTTAGAGAATATTTTTATAAATAGACGCTATCTATAACGCTTCGAGCACATGCTCTTGGATTATTATTTGGCTTTCTTAGCCACGTGCGAAATTATGTTTGACTACCTGATCCTTGTTAAGTGAAACAATTTTTTTCGTATGCTGTCCCTATTTTGGCATCAAACGTTTCGGGACTGTATTTCAGGCACTTTATTCAAATTAATACCCCAAGATATTTGATAATTAATAAGTCGTGTTAAATTTCGTTTAAACAGCTTCATCTATTCTTTTTGGTGGATATCTTGGGTGTAACTCATTTTGCACTAGATAGGCGTCTGTCATGTATGTGTGTATCCAAGTGTTCATCACTGTAAAGCACTTGAATAAACATACCTAAGCATCCCACTTAAGACGAACGCTGTTTCCCACTTATCACAGATAAAAGTTGAACTGGAATTAACACGCACATTTAATGCAGCTAAACTTCCCGTGTTTTTTAACATGAAACATTTGACTTTACCAAAAATTATAAAGAAACAGCTGTTGATGTCAAGCACAAATATTATTTGTCAATATAAATGCATAAGTTGGTAATCAGTTTGTGCAGGCCGATCGACCAGACTGTTAATTACCAGAATAAAAGAACTTTGGAACTTAAACGCTCGTTTCAAATCAACTGTTAAATAGGCGTCTGAAATTGCACAAAATATCATTGAAATCACTCACATATGTTCTCCATACGTGACTTTCAATGCAATTACTATTCAATTCCTTGTCACGCAATACCTTTCCTCTAAACTATATGTTGTTTAAACAATAATTGATTGATGTTTAGTTGTTCCTTCTATAGGTACATTTTGACATAATATATTTTATGTACTATCTTTTGGAAACTGTTTTTCTACTTAGACCAAATCATTTGATAAGATTTTGTTGTTCAATCAATCAGTTGGTAATTGTGTATTTGAAGATTGATTTAAATATTACCAGATGGGTAAACCAAAGACAGCATAACCGGAAAGTGGTACCTCATGTGCACATTCGTTTCATGCTTACTGGCAACACATCAGATGGAGCCATTTTTACGCCCTATCCACACTATAAATTTGGGTGAGGAATGTGGGATGGTTGGATGGTACAATCCTCTGAGATGTTACCTTCCGTTCATGCTGTTTTTGGTTTTCCTATCTGGTCATTTTTGAAGTTGCGCAACACCGAATACACAAAATTGCTATATATATATATATATATATATATATATATATAAATTATATATATATATATATATATATATATATATATATATATAGTTCTGCTGCAACAAACAGTATCTAACTGTTATAATCGGTTGGTAAGGTGGAGCGCAACAGATTTTGTAAAATATATAACGTATTTTTACAAAGAATGTCAACACCATTATCAAAATTGCTAAAAGCGCAGTTTAAAAAATCGAACTAACAACGGTAACTTGCATCGTATCTCTTAACTGAAAGCTACGCAAACTTTTTCACACAAAAGACACTTAGTCTTCGCAATGCACGTGTGAGTATACACAAGTAGCCTGTGATTGCGAATTTACGCATCAAGCTAATTATTTATGTGTGTTTAGTAGATCAAACAATAGATGTTTTGATCTGCAACTATGCACTAGTTGGTACCTACCTCAAAATAAGCTAGTACAAAATGTAGCACAAGAATACGCTAAAGTAAGCATAATAAAAATTTATAATATCGTGTACATACACGCTTCGTGCTTACTGACAACAGAAGCCATCACTATGACCGAAACCAAATTCAGACTTGATCAAGAAACTTGGGACTGTTAGGTAGCGCAATATCCCATACCTATGCATACCAAAGCAAAGGTATGGCCAACTTCGTAAAAAATATTTCGTAATGCAAATTCTAAGCCAGCCCACTAAATGTATAGTGTGGTACGGCCATCAAACTTGAGAATAGCAACCATTCGAAACACTTGACATCACGAAGATCATCTTTTTTCATCATCGTCATTGTCATAGATTTATGCATCGCCATAAACATCATCCTCATAGTTATCAAGGTACCTAACACCCTTATCATCATTATCATCAACAACTACATCATTATCACCACGAATCTCATCGTTATCATCACGAAGATCATCTTTTTTCATCATCGTCATTGTCATAGATTTATGCATCGCCATAAACATCATCCTCATAGTTATCAAGGTACCTAACACCCTTATCATCATTATCATCAACAACTACATCATTATCACCACGATTCTCATAGTTATCATCATCTTCGTCAATACCATCATCAACTTCATCCTAATCGTGATTATCAGCATTATCGCCGTCATGACAATCATTGTCATATCATCGTCATAATTATCACTATTTTCCTCGCCATCAAGATCATTCAAATTATGAACATAGTCATTATCGTCATTTTTAACATCATCATAATAATGCTCACTATAATCCTCATTATCATCACCATCATTACCATCATGAGCATCATATTCGTTATTATCATCAACATATTCAACCCCATTATTATTATCATCGTAATCACATCTGTCGCCATCTACGTCAGCCACCTAGTCAGCACGATCATATTACCATCATCATCATCATCAGCAGCAGCAGCTTCATGACCACCATGATCCTCATCATCAATATCATATTCATTTTTGGGTACCGCCTTTAGTCCAATATTTATTACAACAAATTCCAACAAACTAATAGAAAAAGTATGAAACCTCAATAAAGCCGCTTCATTTAAACACACGGAAAGCAAGGAAGATTAAGTATGTGCACACTTCAGCATGTACGTTTTCCATTTTCTGTTTTTGTATTACTTATATATATATATATATATATATATATATATATATATATATATATATTCTTAACATAATCCACCTGGTTTCCAAATATTAAAGTCGAGTTGAGTTCTGGTGCAAAGACATTTTACCAATTCTCTATATAATAAATTTTTTTTAAATAAATAATTAAATTAAATTAATTAATTAATTAATTAATTAATAATAATAATATTAATTAATTAATTAATGAGTTAATTAATTAAATTAAATAATTTAAAAAATTATAGTAAATTTACGCTTAAATTCACTATCGATTTTTCAATTCAAACTATGCATGTTAATTCAGAGATTGCACGCGTCTTTTCATTGGAACACATTTTTTAACCAATAGTAGAAGGCGATGGCTGCATAAATCGCGATCGCAAACTAACTCCAGCCAAATATAAAGAACAGCAGATCACGATTAGCATGCAAGTGACTTTAAAAACTTACTACTTGTTAATAAATTATTAACAGATGAGTCTGCGTAATGTTATCCTTTGGTTCGTGTTATCTTATTGCACCTATTAATTTATGCCACTCATTCAGTATAAAACTTGTTAAGGAACCTTTAAGTTAATTATCACTCCTTCTGAGAATACTGTTATAATCTAGCTCTCGTTATTTAATTTTTCTAACTCTCCTGTCTGACTTTAATTTATTTTCACTTCACATCTTAACTAAGATTACTGCTATAAAAACGATTTGATCATTTTCTCTGGCATAATTTTATTCATGGTTTATTTTTACTATTTTGCTCCCTCTTTAATCACTGACATCCTTCTTAATAAATTAGCATTCTGCCATTGTAGTTTCACCTAGAAATATAAATATGTGTATGCTAATATATTCAACTGGAACATTAGCAATTATAGATGAACACACGCGCGACAAATGCCTATCTCGTGAAATTTCAGTAACTATTTTGATATTAGCCAGTCAAAAATACAAATGAAGTGGTTTAAATCAAATTAGTCACTTTCTTTATTAGACTGTCCATATTTGATATGATGAGCTGTGGACTAATTGAGGCATTTGAAACGGAGCACCAAAAAATTTACATTGACAATAGGAATTTCGAGCAATCTCTTTAAAGTCAGAATAAGAATCAGATAAAAAAACATAATTTCACCGAATATAATTATAAAATTTTACACCTGAATCTATAGCACAATCTTCATAATCTGGCCTCGAACGAAATAAACAAAGGTAAAGTTGTTTTAATCGTGAAATCGTTTAACTAAACTTATTGTGTACTTTCCTGACGACAAACATACAAAGCGTGGCGTGGGATGAGTGCACACGTGCTGTAACTGATTACTCCTCAATCCAAAACAAACAAGAACACATACACACAGGCGCTTATCTAGTGAGTTGTCAGTAATTGTCATTAAATCACTGTAATCTCATTTCCAAGAGTGTATACATGCAGACATGTATACAAACCAATTTGACATACACTTTCCTAGTATGTATGTATTAGGTGTTGCAAACCTAGTAACAAATTAATTCAGTTGTGATCAGAAGGATAAACCAAAGACAGCATGAACGGAAAGTATAATTTCATGCACATTCGGTTCGTGCTTACTGGTGACTCATCAGTAGGAGCCGATATTACGCCCTTTAACCACTATATATTTTGGTCAAGAATGTGGGATAATAGGACGGTACAATCTCTAGACGAATGTAAACCTGTAATAGTGAAGCTAACATCATCTAAAGTCAACGACAATGCGACTTCAATGCTAACTCACACTATATAATATATATACCGAGTCTGTGTAAGGATACTAACACTATGGCTATTGTGATAGTAACTGATACCTTTTGAAATCGATGAGTACCGGATACTAACACTATGGTTTCCGAGTCGGTACATGATACCAACCTGATGGATATAAATTTATGCTAAAGTTCACCCAAATTGAGAATTACAACAATTTCCGAACACCTGTTACTCCAGTTAAACCATACACTCTGGCCTTCATCGATATCAGTTATCACATTTCGCGGTAAGCATGACATCATTCAATTGAATATATTACAGTTAAATACTGTTTGTTGCGAAGAGCTAATATATATGCAAGTATGTATATATATATATATATATATAGGTAATAAATTATATATATATAGTGGTTAGTATAGGCTAATACCGGCTCCTACTGATGAGTCGCCAGTAAGCACGAAACGAATGTGCAAGAGATTATACTTTCCGTTCATGCTGCCTTTGGTTTAACCTTCTGGTTACAACTGAACTAATTTGTTACTAGGTTCGCAACACCTAATACATACTTGTATATATATTAGCTCTTCGCAACAAACAGTATTTAAAGTAGATAAATTGAATTAAAGCTTAGTGGAAAGATTTATGATTATACACATGTTGCCAGGATAAATCGAATTTTACACAAAGTGGTCAAGCCAATTCATCAAGTAGACCGCTTTTTTTCTTAATATGAACGGATAAAGTATTACCAAGAATTTATGGGGACAAGGGTTCGAATCAGAGAAAATTTGCTCCCGATTCTACCACCACTGTTACAGAGCCCCTCTCTGCCGTACATCACGCGCACATTCAGTAATATGGAAAAATTGTTTTTAGTTAAGTCGCTTTCAGGTAGAATCCATTTTGGATCTCCTAAAACCTAAATTATAACAATTAAGCGCCTTTATTTGTCACAATAGAACAAACAGTATTCCATCTTGGAAAGTTATGATGAATTGAAGTTTAACGGCGGGATTTTGTATTATATATATATATATATATATATATATATATATATTATATATGTTGACCGTATAAACGTAATGCACAAAGTAGCAAAGTCAATTCATGAAGTAGACCAGTTGCGTTAGTTTTGGGAACCCGTCAAATTCTTGGCAGAATTTTTTGGGACCCAGGATCCTAATGGGAAAATTTTCACCGATTCTTGAACTAATATAACTACGTCAACCTGCCGCACTCTACACCAAGTATTCAGTCACAAACGAAACTTTGTTTGGTTTTGCTTGCTTTTCGTACACATAAAATCGATTTGGTACTTCAGAAGACCTGAGTTATGAACTACCCTTCGCCAATTGGTTGTTAAAGCAAATACATCATGCCACCTGATAACGTCATATTGAATTGCATTTTAATGGTACCATTTTACATACATGTAAGGTCAGTACATGCTAAACATTGGACAGGTTAGCAAAGGCAAATCTTTACGAAGACCGGTTTCGTCCAAACTGGGAACTCCTACAGTGCTTGCCGGAATCTCCGTGACGATGGATCGAAACGCGGAATATGGGTTTCAAACTCTGGAACACATGCCCCAGCGCAAATACCTGCCTTACACCACGCGTATTGTTTACTCAAATACCAAAATATATTTTTCAGTTAAACTTTTACTTTAAACCAGTTTGGCATCTCTTGACGCCTCAAATTCTACCTTGTCATCCTTGATCTGGTATCATAGAATAGATAATTTTGTGCATGAGGAAATTTTATTGAAATGAAATTTGATGGTAGGATTTTTCATTGCATATACGTTGTCGGAATAAACAGAAAATATGCAAGTTAGCTGAGGCAATTCTGTAAGTAGACCGGTTTCGTTCTTATTGGTAAATCGACAAGTACTTTCCAGAATTTGTCGTGAGTAGAACTCGAAACGTGGCACATACAATTGAGTCGAGTACACAAACCACTATAAAGTTCCTGTCGCAAATCACACGCAATTTTCAGTAAAATACCATATTGCGCTGTTCAATTAGACTTTACTTCATGATGGATTCATTTGACTTCTTTTAATAACTGAAGTTCTAGCTGGCCAGCCAAGATCTAACATTATAGAACAGGCACCTTGGACATGAGGAAGCTAAATTTTGAACGAGGTTTGGGGGCAAGTTTTTCTCATTTCCGCGTCTTCAGTATAAACTTAATAATTGCACGAGGTGGCAAGGGAACTTCGTCAAGAAGACCGGTTTCGTCCATATATCGGGAACTCGTAAAGTACTTGCCAGAATTTGTCGTGAGTAGAACTCGAAACGTGGCACATACACTTGAGTCGAGTACACAAACCACTATAAAGTTCCTATCGCAAATCACACGCAATTTCCAGTAAAATACCATATTACGCTGTTCAATTAGACTTTACTTCATGATGGATTCATTTGACTTCTTTTAATAACTGAAGTTCTAGCTGGCCAGCCAAGATCTAACATTATAGAACAGGCACCTTGGACATGAGGAAGCTAAATTTTGAACGAGGTTTGGGGGCAAGTTTTTCTCATTTCCGCGTCTTCAGTATAAACTTAATAATTGCACGAGGTGGCAAGGGAACTTCGTCAAGAAGACCGGTTTCGTCCATATATCGGGAACTCGTAAAGTACTTGCCAGAATTTGTCGTGAGTAGAACTCGAAACGTGGCACATACACTTGAGTCGAGTACACAAACCACTATAAAGTTCCTGTCGCAAATCACACGCAATTTTCAGTAAAATACCATATTACGCTGTTCAATTAGACTTTACTTCATGATGGATTCATTTGACTTCTTTTAATAACTGAAGTTGTAACCGGTCAGCCAAGATCTAACATTATAGAACAGGCACCTTGGACATGAGGAAGCTAAATTTTGAACGAGGTTTGGGGGCAGGTTTTTCTCATTTCCGCGTCTTCAGTATAAACTTAATAATTGCACGAGGTGGCAAGGGAACTTCGTCAAGAAGACCGGTTTCGTCCATATATCGGGAACTCGTAAAGTACTTGCCAGAATTTGTCGTGAGTAGAACTCGAAACGTGGCACATACACTTGAGTCGAGTACACAAACCACTATAAAGTTCCTGTCGCAAATCACACGCAATTTCCAGTAAAATACCATATTACGCTGTTCAATTAGACTTTACTTCATGATGGATTCATTTGACTTCTTTTAATAACTGAAGTTCTAGCTGGCCAGCCAAGATCTAACATTATAGAACAGGCACCTTGGACATGAGGAAGCTAAATTTTGAACGAGGTTTGGGGGCAAGTTTTTCTCATTTCCGCGTCTTCAGTATAAACTTAATAATTGCACGAGGTGGCAAGGGAACTTCGTCAAGAAGACCGGTTTCGTCCATATATCGGGAACTCGTAAAGTACTTGCCAGAATTTGTCGTGAGTAGAACTCGAAACGTGGCACATACACTTGAGTCGAGTACACAAACCACTATAAAGTTCCTGTCGCAAATCACACGCAATTTTCAGTAAAATACCATATTACGCTGTTCAATTAGACTTTACTTCATGATGGATTCATTTGACTTCTTTTAATAACTGAAGTTCTAGCTGGCCAGCCAAGATCTAACATTATAGAACAGGCACCTTGGACATGAGGAAGCTAAATTTTGAACGAGGTTTGGGGGCAGGTTTTTCTCATTTCCGCGTCTTCAGTATAAACTTAATAATTGCACGAGGTGGCAAGGGAACTTCGTCAAGAAGACCGGTTTCGTCCATATATCGGGAACTCGTAAAGTACTTGCCAGAATTTGTCGTGAGTAGAACTCGAAACGTGGCACATACACTTGAGTCGAGTACACAAACCACTATAAAGTTCCTGTCGCAAATCACACGCAATTTTCAGTAAAATACCATATTACGCTGTTCAATTAGACTTTACTTCATGATGGATTCATTTGACTTCTTTTAATAACTGAAGTTCTAGCTGGCCAGCCAAGATCTAACATTATAGAACAGGCACCTTGGACATGAGGAAGCTAAATTTTGAACGAGGTTTGGGGGCAGGTTTTTCTCATTTCCGCGTCTTCAGTATAAACTTAATAATTGCACGAGTTGGCAAAGGAACTTCGTCAAGAAGATCGGTTTCGTCCATATATCGGGAACTCGTAAAGTACTTTCCAGAATTTCCCGCGACCGAATTACAAAAACGGGGTCAGCAGCGCCGAAAAGAGTATAAGCTTAGATACTTCAAATGTTGTCAGTGTAAACTAAAGAGTGTAAAACGGTAGCAAAGTCAATTCATCAAATATAAGAGTTCCATCTTAATTTTGGAAATCGTCAATAACTGACCGAATATGCCGCGACCCGCGCTCAAAACGGCACATACTTATTACCGAGTCTTGCACTAATACCACTACGACGAATCTGCTGTATAATACTCGCAATTTTCAGTCATTAGAGAAATTGTATTTTGTACGATTTTCCTTCGAGTTGAAATCAGTTTTGCACCTCTTAACCTGAATGTTAAATTGGCCAACACCGATCTGTCAACATAGACTAGGCTAACGCGAACTTGGGAAGTTGTATTAAATTGAATCATAATTGAACAATCATTGATAGCGAGGGGGGTGGCAACAATTCCTTAAATCAAGTTTGCCAGCTAGAGGTAAACATCAATCCCATTGTATTTAACCAGTCGTCAAACAACATAGCAAAACTACCGCCAGTAGCACGCACTGACGCGTTTCGACCTAGTCAAATTGCCGTCGTACTCTGATGATGAGCATGGAAGGTTGAAACGCGTCAGTGCGTTGCGGCTGGCGTTAGTTTTGTTATGTTGTTCGGCGACTGGTTAAATACAGTTGGATTGGTGTTTAATCCAAGCACGCAAATTTGATTTAAGTAATTGAATCATGATGGCGAAATTTTCTGCCTTGTACATTGTTTAGTTTATGCTGAAAGATCTCTTTCCCTCTCTCTCTCACACACACACACACACACACACATATATATATATATATATATTCATTGTACCCTTCCTGTGTGCAAAAACAAAAAGAAATTTTATCAGATACAAGAAATATTTCTTTCTCATAGTCTTCTCAAATATCTACTAATGAACATATCTTTATATATAAATTGGAAAGCAAAACAAAATAGAAATATGTGAACATAGAGAGAGTGTGAAAAACGGAAACCAATCAAATTGCGTGCGTCACATCCATTTCAATTTTTTTTGCTTTCCAATTTGTATATAAAGATATGTTCATTAGTAGATATTTGAGAAGACAATGTGAAAGAAATGTTTCTTATATATGATAAAATTTCTTTTTGTTCTTGCACGCATTATGAAATATATATATATATATATATGTATATATATATATATATATATATATATATATAATTACATATCTATATGTATATATACATAAATATATATATATTGAACGTGTTTGTACGTCGATTATTTGATGGTGCACTGCATAAAAACACGCAAAGTTAAGGAGTTTGCACTTTCCGTGTATCCCACATAATCTTACTCCACAGAAAATAACAATTTAAAACACACATTGTTAATTGCTTAATTCTGAATGCAGTCAGTTTTATAGAAAGCATAAAACAGAAACATAATTTAATAGCTAGTGAATACACTTACGAATTTTTGAAATTTTTATTCCTTATGACCCCATCGAATATAAATAAACTAGATGAAAGAGTAAAAGAGAGGGATGATGGAAAAGATCCGATATAAGCATCCTAAAGAAATTGCGCATGTTAGGCTTTAATAAGAAAGACTAACAGAGGAATAGTTACAAAGGAGATCCAGATAAATCACAAGAACATGTTAACATAAGTAGCAAAATAATTTAAGATAGTTGTTCAAGGTTAACGAGAAAAGTATGATGAAGGGTAAAACACAAAATCAGGTATAAGTTCATGAGTAAATATAAGGCAAACGGTATTAGCTGATATCCTTCCTCTCCACACTTTGACCCTTCGACTGAATATTTCCTGCTCTTAAATAGCACCTCATTGAGTAATGGACGTAGCGATTTTTTGACTGTTGTAGCACTCATAATGTTACGCCTAGTTATTCTTTTTGTCGACTCTGTGAGAAATCAGGTGAACAGATGTCGACATTGCACAACCAGCTAAAGTAGACAACATGCAAATTGGGTGGTATCGGACCCGTTCGTCTCCGTGATAGGGTCCACGTGTGCATCATCGTTCTTAGTCGGAAACTCTGCATGAAATAGCGTCAAAATTAGTTCAGCGGCGATCTTTTTGCTGATGTTTCATAGCCTCCTCTAGATTACCTCATTTCAGTTACCTAGGTAAGTATCTCCACCTGAACTATATCCTCTTCATCATAAATCGCTTAATTTTAACAATTTGTGGGTATGAAGTATTATAAGTTTTCTTTCATTTTATCATGGCACACCAGTTATAAAGGCTGATTTATTACCGTCTATAAAAACGATGATGGTGAATGGGTTCTATACTAACCATGATTGAGCTACTGCGGATACATAGCATAATTAGCTGAATGGTATTGCAAATCTTTCTAATAGCCGGTTTCATACGATTGCCTAATTTGGTGCGACCTCTGAATATACCGCTTTTCCTTGCTGTTCTCCTTTTCTTCCCATAATTTTAAACATTCGTTGTAAAGTATTTCATGAATCCATGGAATATATTGTCTCCTTTTGGTTTGGTTTTTCACTGCCTAAGCAAAATGTTTTTTTTAAATATATTTTTTCGATTAAACTTCACACCGGACAATTTGGTGTCTAATATCATCAGTCCTGCGATTATTTACAGGTATTTCTTTAGTTTCCGGTTCTAATTTTTAATTAAATTTGCATATTGTTGCCTTCGTAGTAATTTTTAAAACTTTATTTGGATATCCATTATTTGTTATTGGAAAAAATGTGTCTGTTGGAAGGGTACTAATTCTGATGTCCCTGTTCAATTCATTCCACCCACCCTTGGTGATTTTAAATCTCTGACATTAAGAAGCATTCTCCTTTGAAGTTTTGCGGGGTGCCAGCTTCACATGTTGCAGGTCCGCAAATATGCGCTTTGCACTATCACAGTTTCGCAAAGATCCGATTGATTCCCATTTCGAAGTACGCATCTGTTTTGTCTTCGATTGGGCTGGGTGCGCGTTTGCCTCCTTCATCCGTAGGCTTCAACGTCGTTCGTACTAACCACTGGAAATGAGGTGCCGTCTAATCTGAGGATTAATGGGATGTTTGCGAAACGGATAGTGCAAAGCGACAACCCGCATACGCAAATCACGGTGCAAATCAACAGAATCAACAGAAAGTAATAGAAACGACTTTGAACGCAACGATAAAATTTGATTCAGAAACTGAACATGTGAATTACGCAAACCCCAGGGTTGGCCGTAAGAATTTCGTAATACCATACTCCAAAATATGGAAATCGGCAGCGAAAATTAACGTCATAACTGTATTCAATCACTCAACTTAAGCAGTAAACAACCAAACGAAAAGGCGACGATAAAACAATTAACTGCGCCACGTATACATCTGATACTTTTAAAAGACTGTTGTCATGTGTGTATTCGGGGTGGGGAGACCAGGTGTTCAATTTAAGCATGATGTGGTCATTACCAATTATCATACGAATAGCGGTACATTCAGAGATCTGACCAAGCTAGGCACATCGAAACCAGGCATTGGCCAGATTTGGAGGGTTGCAAACGCATCTCGACATGCAATCACAGTACCAAGACTAGGCTAATTAGATAAGCGATTGAAACCAAATCAGGCAGTGACGTATAGATCGGCAAAGCAATTAAATAAACGCCAGGCCCAAAATTCAATTTATATGATTGGAAGAAATCAGAGGAAGTACATAACCAGAGCAAGATACTAAACTGTGGAAAAGTATACATCAAACAATCATCATTAAGGCAGCTATACAATATCCTTAAATAAACTATATTTCACCGTCATTTAACCATGAATCGTCGTTCATGCATAAATTATAATTTAAATACACAACTAAAGTATTCTCCGATACGAATTTATAAATGGGTTTCAAATTTACCAGCACCGCTTTCTATCGATTTCAACAACTGATTTACTAGGGAAACAGAGCATAAATTAATTTTGCATAAATAGCAAAAATAATCCACACAAAATATACGAAAAAATGTAGAAGTCCAAAATTTATGCTATAGTTGAGAATTACAACAATTTCTGAACACTTGTTACTCCAGTAAATCCATACACCCTGGCCTTGATTGATATCAGTTATCAAATTTCGCGGTAAGCATGACATCATTCAATTCAATATATAACAGTTAAATACTGTTTGTTGCGGAGACCTAATATATATTCAAGGAGGTGTTAGTACCAAGTACCTTTTCGGTACAATAATGTTGGTATCGGTTACTAACACAATAGCCATAGTGTTAGTATCCTTTACAGACTCGATATATATATATTATATAGTGTGAGTTAGCGTTGAAGTCGCATTGTCATTGACTTTAGATGACGTTAGCTTCACTATTGCAGGTTAACACATTCGTCTAGGAGATTGTACCGTCCTATTATTCCACATTCTTCTACCAAATATATAGTGGGTTAAGGGCGTAATACCGGCTCCTACTGATGAGTCGCCAGTAAGCACGAAACGAATGTGCATGAGATTATACTTTCCGTTCATGCTGCCTTTGGTTTATCCTTCTGGTCACAACTGAACTAATTTGTTACTAGGTTCGCAACACCTAATACATACTTACATATATATTAGTTCACCGCAACAAACAGTATTTAAATGTTATATATTGAATTGAATGATGTCATGCTTACCGCGAAATGTGATAACTGATATCAATCAAGGCCAGGGTGTATGGATTTACTGGAGTAACAGGTGTTCAGAAGTCCAAAATGTTCACAAAGAAGAAACGTAACTGAGCATGGAATTTCAGGGGGCTCGGATAGCACCATGGTAATTTTTGTTGCTTATTGTTCCCGACGAGGTCGATTTATTGAAATAGCTTTCAAATAGAGAAGCGTACTAGCACACTTAGCCTTAATTAAAATTGAAAACCGCTTTGCTGTCATGTTGCAATCTTCACAGGACAAAGCTTGTTTAGGTATAGACGTACGTGCAACGCTCACCTTATTTTGTACAAACTAAATCGATACGTGCTCCGAAAAGCTTGAACTCAATCTTCAAACTGCATCTGCCTACATATGGCGGTTCAACAGGTACAATTCAAATTACGAATAATAATAGATACAGCTTGCAGTGGATAGAGAAAGTTTGGTGGTTGATTTTAACCAAACTAAGTTACCTGAAAAACATTTAAACGCCAACGCGTAACGCAATTTATCGCTTTTATGCCTCATCGCCTCTTCATCTCTGCATTGTAGGTGAGCACACATCCGTTTCTGATCACCTGCACACACTTTCACAGTAGCTTTTATTGTATCAGTAGGTTTATACGCATCTACAAAATTTGGTGGGTAAACATTAACGATTAGAGTGCTACGAACACTATTCAGCATCGAGTGCCAACACTTTGGCGACATAGTTCACAAGGTCATAACCTAGCCTTATTGCGATTTCAATAAGCGGTAGCTGTTTAAATGCAAATATTGTGCTGTCAATTTTTTATTATTAAAAACTGATCTGCACAATGTAATATCAGAACTGCGCTTTAGCAACACGTTAAGGGCAGCTACAATATCATCCACCTCGTTATCTATGATAAATCCAACATTCGAATGCCATTCATTGAATTTATTCCACGTTTATTTGGCATGCGCACGGCTATGAGAGACCAAAAAACATAATTAACTTAACGAGTGTATAGTTTTCTTTTACTCAATAAATCAAAGTTATTTTGTTCCAATATGCACATAAACATATCTGCAATAAAAGGGATAAATACAGACCCATTCCTGGACCATCTTTATCTCCGTACAGGTGATCATTAATCTAATTTTGCGCTCCATATATATGCAATGCGGTATAATCCTTGCTAGTCAGTCTGCCGTCGTACTCTGATGACGAGCATGGAAGGTCGAAACGCGTAAGTGCGTGCGACTGGCGGTAGTTTTGTTATGTTGTTCGACGACTGGGTAAATACAAGGGGATTTGGTGTTTACTTCAAGCTTGCAAATATGGTTTGAACAATTGTTTCCACCACCCGCACATTCAATTATTGCTTAAATCTTAAACGTGTCTGGAAATATATGTCAGAGAGTAAATGTTGCATGTATTTGAAAAATAACTATGCTACAAGTATCCACATTAGCGTGATTTCGCTTAGCTATCAGGCACGACTCAGGGGATAAGGCGACCCATCTTATCCTGCGCATCAACCGATGCGATATTGGTCCATTATTATTCGTAGTATTAATAGTTATATAGCAGTTAAATACAGTGTATTGCGGCGAACTAATATATAAGCACACTAAATAATAAATAAGATCAAATAGCATTATAAGGGTAAATCAAAGTCAGCATGAACGGAAGAAATAATTGTCCCACATTCCTCGCCCGAAATATACAGAGGGTACAGAGCGCAGTAGCGGCTCCTGCTGATGAGTCTCCAGTAAGCACGAAACAAATGTGCACATGATAGAATACGCTACGTTCATGCCGTATTTTGGTTTATCCTTCTGGTTATATATGAACTAATTTGTTATTAGGTGCGCAGCACCTAATAAACAATGTGTTCACCTATTGCGCAGTCTAGAGTGTTCTTGAATTCGCTTCCTTAGTAGCCGGTTAGGCCGGCCTACAAAGCGCGCTGGGCAGCTATAGCATTTGTACAAATAAACTAGGACGGACCAATCAATGTAGGAGTTTGTCCTCTCGATTTATGTTCAACAGACGTTTTGGTGTATAAGCAAACAGCAGTTTTGTAATCAGCATCCGAGAGGTCACAGCATCTTCAATTCTTACAGTAAATATAGCGGATGGCGCGTTCCATTGGTTTTCAAGCATGTGTAAACTTCATTCTTGATTCAGAAACGTTTCCGGATACCCGCCTTCTAGTAAAATTGCTTTGAGCACCGCCAGCTCTTGGCGTCGAAATGCGCCAGAACAGGTGATAACGAAGCGAATTCAGGAGTATTTTTTTTACTAAACCGCGGCGGTAAAGCGGAGAAAGCTGCCGCAATAATTGAAAAATTTTGTAAAAAGCAAACTCCAAATCTGGTGGATTTCCAAGAGCTCGTCAAAGCAAAAAGCAAAAATGAGCCACGCACAGAGGAAGCCGTTATTTGCTACATTCTTAATTCCTCAAATAAATGAACAAACGAATTACGGGCATTATTTTAAAATAAGATAATTAATTCTCTGTGCGTGTGCGTACAAGCCAAACATTGCATTTCCAGATTTCAGTATATGCATTTACACAACTTAATTACCATCGGTTTCCAAAACTGAATACAAACATTACGAGATATTGCAGTTAAATTGAATTATTGCAAAAATAATATGGTTTTTTTAGCAGGACGTGGGAGTATATAAAGAGGATGTAATACTAAAATTTCACAAAGAAGCAAATGCAACGCACGTTTAAAAAGGGTTTTGTTCGTATGCAGAACTGAACACCAATCGCGATAACTGCCACGACCAGGAAACGAACACTGGAACATTTGGTTCGGCCTTAAAACTCATCCTTTAAGTAATTCATAAATGTTGAGTTTTGTTGCACAGTGCTGGCCTTCTTGTTAGAGTAGACAATCTTGTTCCAACGTAATTTTCAGACAAACAGCTGATAGAGAGCTTCAAGATGAAGGGACAAGTGAGAACCCATCCATCAAGACCAAAAATCGGTACACCTGAAAATGTACAGAATTCAAGATTTTACCGACCTACGAATGCTATCAATAGTCTCGAACAAGTAAAATGCTATCAAACCCCCCCCCCAAATAGTTTACGAACTTTCGGCATGCCATAAATTCTGGCCACGCATGTGTCAACTGATATTGTTTGCTTAGGGCGATGTATGATATTTTATATTTCATTAGAATTCGTATTGTTGGTTCTTCGCGGAATTGCCTCACAAGCATTTTTGATCGCTCGCCATATCGAATCCTCGTTAGTTTGCGAACTGCCTTTATTTCCTTGGCATGGTCTGCGTTTCTGTCCGTTATCAGTATTACTCAGCTGGTTAACATAATCAGTGGTGTTCAAAAGAACGATACCTGAGCCTTTGTCTGGCTTATTCAATTTACTTCAGTTGGTGTGTCCCAATTCCTTTTGGTCTTCCATGTGCTCCATCCTTATAAAATCGCTTGCTATAAAAAGTGGACAAAATTAATCTCCGTGTGAAGTTCTTAACTTAACATCTTCATATCGACTCCCCAGTGCGGAATTTTTATTATCTATGGCGTCTGATTCTTGTTGTTTGGCAATATACAAAATTCTGGTCCAAGCGATAAGACTTATTTCTGCTCCTCTGATTAATTTAAGCTAGTAGAGTTGAAAATGAACACGTCGCGTTTCTTTGGAAATGCGTTGGATATTTGCACATTATCTTGTAGATCTTTGTGCAACTTCTTATTTTCTCTATCGATGGCGTTCATTACCAGGCGTTTAACAATACTCTTGATCGCTAAAAACTCGCATGGATGAAGAATAATGGAACGAGGTTCTGCTGCAGAGATCTGGTTTCCCAAATTGTCAAATCGCAGTTTCGCGTGTCGAAGATGGACGGTATAATCTGGGAAATGGTCGAGGAAATTCAACAGTTTCGATGCACCACAAACGGAATCTTTTACTATCACAAGCCTCGAAGTATGCACATTCAAGTTAAACGAACTGGGTGATCCCTTGACGTGGCAATGGCGTTCCGTAGCACTTTAAGTAATGCATAATTATTAGTTCAGTCATTTTATAAATTTGTAATTTTAACGTAAAAATAAATTGTGTATGGAGTTATACATTTATTAGAAGTCAGGTATGAAGAGCACAGTTTAAAAAAGGCCATTTTCTAGCCACCAGAGCCAAACTCGACTGCGCCATCTGGTATTCTACATGGTCAACTATTTGAAAAGGAAAGCGGATAATTTTGGATTAAACACGTGCAATAACACATTAATTTAGTCCAACTTAATCTATTTTGCTTTTTTAAAATTAACTATATAATAGACCACGTAATTCAGTCGAGCTAAGACCTGATATAAAATGGCATATTAACTGTGTAGTATAACATTGTTTTCCAAATAAAGCTATGCTTCGATTTGAAGTGTTTCTCAAATAACATCACAAAGAGATAATGGTTTTCCACTACGGAGATTTTTTAAATAAATTAATAGCACAGGTTAAAGTAGAACAAAGGTGCTAGTCTTTTTTTAATTTTGGAATAAGCAAAAAATGTAAGGCACAAATAAATGTAAAAAAAATGAAAGCGATAAACTGCATCAATGTTTTTTTAAATATGTGGATTCTACTTGGTTAATTTAGAATAAATTAAATATCATATTTTAAGCATTAAGATTTTATATATATATATATATATATATATATATATATATAGGACAGGTGATCGAGAAAACATTTATGATTGCAATGTTGTAGTTTTTTTTAGGTCAAACAAGTTTGTCCGTGAAAGAGAAATGTCATGTTTTTCACTATAAAAATATATCATGCAAACAAATTAATTTGATTTAGTTTAAACTTGAAATCTGTGGTTAATCAGAGTGGTATAGATGATTCATTCAACCAATGTGTAAGTAGGTAGCGAACGCCAGGTATCCTGAAAACGTATTCCAGATTGAAAGACACTGTATTAATTTAAAACAGTTCTAAAACAGTTACTATTGGCTTTAAATGATGAACTGCTGACTAAAAGACAGAGAGGATAAAATCACAGATAATTTTGTTACACACTAAAATACCGTCCACTTGTAACCCGATCTACACGGATGACAATCTCGCTTAAATGATTAGCACTAAGTCTTGCCAATCAGTTTTCTAAATAATGTTTCAGTAAGCTTGAAAGCCAAATAGAAACTCTTAGAAATTGTTACTACAAATCTGATGTTGAACGATCCTTGGCAACACCTGTAATACAAAAGTTTTCAATTAAGAAATCTTTCATTGCAGACTTGAGATAAACAACACCGCACTCGAAAACCACCTGTCACAGAATAGAAAATCGTCTAGTAATATGCGTTGAACGACTGTGTTTCCTTTTACTACCTACACGCAACCGAAAGAATTCCTCGTCATGCGACACTGAAGCGTAATCTTTCTGTCTGCTTGACGTACTGAAACGTTTAACCCGCCCTAAGTTATGATCCGAACAAGAGGATAAACTGACTAACCAGAATAAAAACGAAAGCCATACTTAAACTTTTTACATTCCTGACAAGTGTCATTTATGTGAGATCACCAAATGTAAGAAATAATGTTGAAAAACAGTGTTATTTTACTATACAAATATCTAAATAATATTTACTAGCACAAGCGACATCAAAAAGGGATTGATTAAATCAAATACGAATTTCGTGAAAACAGCTAAATATATTATAGTTGTGCAAAGAAAGTGTATAGCTGACATTTCACGCACACAGAATAGATGCGGGACAAATACGGATGATAGCTGCTGCATATCTGCTATTTGAAATATAATCAAAAAATGTATGGTTTGCTCAACGTTAGTCGGCTTTAAATGGTTCTCTGTTGATTGCCAAGACTAAATAACTGACAGGTGTTAGGAAAAGCTTTTACGAATGGTTAAAATTGGATTGGCGTTTATGCGTAGACAACAAACTTTACTTAAATAGATGCTACTATGCTATCGATGAAACCACAGACATGTGAATAGCTTTACGCACAAATAAGAGGCGCACATAACGTTTCGCCTTCAAAGTTATCATAAAGCGACAGACTCCTCCGGTGCATCAGATAAGTCGATGGTAAGTGGCCACACAAATAAAAAACGTGAGCATTTCCAGTGAACACGAGTAAACGACCAAATGTTATCTACTCAGCTAGGGCAATAAAATGACGTCATCATTTCTCAGCTTTCGTGTACACAATTGGCCAGCGCACGTAGGGCTATTGATATTGCACAAAAATAAAAAAAAAGAGGAAATCTGAAAGAAAATTACAATAGCACAAAGATTTAGACATGTTTAAAGACTCAGTAATGGCTTCCTTTGCTAGATTTCATCCCTCTTTTTGCCACTCCTAGTGTTTCTCCTTTAAAAAGTAATACTGCGAGGTGTGACTAAACGATAAATATCACGAATTCTTGTATCCGGTCACTAAAAAAGAGGTCCACCTCTTTTGGCTATTATATACGCTCATTGGAAATGACTCAGACTGCATGAATCCGGCCAAATGCAATCGACTTCCTTCATCAGCAAGGATTAACAAAACCCAACCGGAGGAAGACATCGGATTATAACGTAAATATTATCTTTATTATATTCAGTCAACAGGCATTCCTACGAAGAAGATAGGAGCATCAATGGTGTCAGTGACATGAAGACCTTGGGATGTTGCTCATATAAACAAAAGTACGATTCTACTAACTAGTCGTTTCCATCAAGCCTGAATACTATACACTCAGTTTTCCTTCTTCGAGACGGTCAGCAACACGAATCGGATGATCACCAAAAGGCAGGAGCATCTGGTTGCCAGGCGTCACCAGGCAAAGATGCCTGTAACACCTCGAACTCACCTTTCGCGTCTGATGCGTTTCCTATGATTGCGTTGCTATGCTTCTAACACTAAGTTTTGACTGCGCTGTAAAACGTGTAATAAGATAGTTGCATCGGAATAGAACGATTAAGGAACATTGTTAACGATTCCGATACTGCAGTCTGCACTCGCCGTCGTGAAGCCGGAAATCACTTCGGCTACGAGTGACAGCAAACGGATTCGAAATGCAAATAGTGTGCAGCAAAATTGTGTAAACAAAAACACAGTGCTAATAAATGCAGAATGTATATGGAACAAAATATAACGAAACGCATTAATTCAGCAAAATAGAAATAACGAAGTCAATATAGTACACCGTAAATCGGTGAGTTATTGATTCTTAAATGTCTAAAGTTTATGCACAAAAAGTGCACTGCAAATGTCGACAAAAGTTCCCAGCACAAGCACGCGAGTATATTTCAGCATTCTCTCTCTCTCGCAAACATGCACGAATACGATTTCATGCAAATGCTAACACGTAAGTTGACCAATGAGGCCAGTCTAAGCTTGAATCTATTCAAAAACTGACTTAATCAATAACATATGCTGAAAGAATATTTTTTCTCAACATCTAAAATAAAAAGTGACTTGATATGGCTATTAGGCTGATACTTTATTAATTGTAATAGTGATAACACTGATGAAGATTTTAAATATGGAGAAATCAGTACCAGCACAAAAACCACTTCAGCCCAGCTACCAGTCCAATGAGAAGCCGTAGGCACCAATGCAGACAATGTGTTCTTTCATACATTCATCCATTTCAGACTGGTCTTGTGCGTCGTTCAGAAATATATTAACAGCTGTTGCAAAATTTTCATTTAAAATAGGAAATAAGTGCACGCATGTTCCTTTTCTATGCAATAAGCTTACAGTACATTTACTTGTAAATTAAATATGAATCGTCGAATAGCAAAGCATGGCTTCTCGTCACCTTACCCACTCTTTGGTGCGGAGAGCTAACAGGTACACGTTGAAGCATTAGTAATAGCTTACCTGGTACCAATCTGGTTTATGTTGGACCAGAAAGAAATGCCAAAGTCAGCATTCACTAAATTTTTAATCTCGTGTACTCTTACGCTTCGTGCCCATAGATGAACCGGTACAGCGCTGCAAACCCACTATACATTTGTTCAATTAGATAGTGCAATCTTCTTATAGCTAGTGCACTGAAGCCGTAGTAGAGTCACCATTGAATCAAGTCACTTACAAAGCGACCTCACATCAAACCGAAGACACAATACGTAACAACACAAGAAAGAGTAAAAACATTGTGATTTCCACCAAATGTATATTCGTCAAATTTATGCATTTCGTCAATAATGGGCACTCGCGAAATTCTTGGCAGAATTGGCGCGACCGTGATTCAAACCGTGGCGAATTTTCTTCAGTGCCTTGCGCTTATCCTCTGCGCCAACCAAGCTGAGCACTACTTGCAATTACCAGCTGTACAAACTAATGTTTTTGGTCAGTCTTTCTATCAGGTGAAGTCTAGTTGGCATCGCTTTCGATTTAATGTTACAACTGGTCATCGCACATCTGTCGAATAAGACCAAGCCACCTGAGAATGCGCTGCTGAATTAAAGCATAGTGGAAGCATTTTATCCTATGCGCTTTCAGCATAAACTAAAATTTGCAGGAAATAGTGAATGCAACTCGACAAGTAGACCGATTTCGCGTTTATTGAGCACTCCTAAGTTACATTCCAACATAGCTGCAACTGCAACTCCAAACTGGATATCAAACAACAAAAATTGTTTACTACAATTAAGATTGCGATCTTGATATAAACACCTGGCCCTTCAAATAATTGCATCTGTTAGTGTTAGCTAAAAATTGTATAGTGTAGAAAAGGCAATTCATCCAGTAGACCGATTTCGTCCTTATTTGGAACTCATCACGTACTGGCCAGAATTTGCCGTGAACAGAGATCAAATCTGGCCACGTCGGCTTCGAAAGCTGGTGCTCTAACTACTTAGCCATCCTGCCGCACCTAAAACTAAAAATGTTATATATATATATATATATATATATATATATATATATATATATATATATATCATTTATTATGAGTAACGGTAGGATTTTGATTGCATGTGTATTTTAGTACAAACTCAATACTGAACCTGGTAGCAAAGGCACATAATCCAGTAGACCGGTTTCCTCACAAGTGAGGATTCTTGAAGTATTGCCCAGAATTTGAAACAGACGGGATAAGTACATGAGCACATTTGTTTAAGAATCTGCGACCCTAACCACTGCGCTACGTGTATCGCATACAAGACGTACTTTGAAATAATATACCAAATCATATTTCTGATGAGCTTTTCTCTCAATCCGAACCATTTTAAAATCTCTTAATAGATAAAGCTCTAAATAATTACCGAATTTACCATTATAAAACAAACATCATGCCACAACGGAAAATTGTATTTACTTGAAGTCTAATGTCAGGATTTTGATTAAATGTATATTGTCAGTATAAACTAAATATTTCACCAAGTAGAAAAATAAATCCTGTTTTAAATGATGATTCTCTTCGGGCAATGCTGTCCTTCTTGTTGTGGATTTGACCGCATTTTTCTTGTGCGTGACAATTGATATCACTCTTAGGTCGGTAAAATGTTGAATTTTCAACATTTTCAGGTGATCTGATTTTTGGCCTCGATTGATGGGTTCTCACTTGTCCCTTCTTTTTTAAGCCTTCCATCGGCTGATTGTCTGAAAATGACGTTGGAACAAGATTTTCCATTGTTCTTTTCCCAAATTTTCGAGACCGAATTTCCAGTCTCACCTTCAGGGTTGACACAATACCCATAGGAATAAAGCACATGTGGCAAATTTGGGAAAAGAGCAATGGAAAATTTTGTTCCAACGTCATTTTCAGACAATCAGATAATGGAAGGCTTAAAAAGGAAGGGACAAGTGAGAACTTATCAATCGAGGCCAAAAATCAGATCACCTGAAAATGAAAAAGAATATGTTTCAATGACCTCATAATAGCGTGTAAAAAAGTGCAATTTACATGTCTAGATATATATTGTTGCTAGCTCCATGGTGTAGATATGAGAAGTTGCATTGCACCACTCCTTGCAAATGTACACATGCATTTATTTAAATCAAGTTTGCAAGCTTGAAGTAAACACCAATCCCATTGTATTCAACCAGTCGTCGAACAACATAACACAACTACCGCCAGCTGCAACGCACTGACGCGTTTCGACCTTCCATGATCATCATCAGAGTACGACGGCAAACTGACTATCGAGGATCAAACCGCATTGAATATATATGTAAATCAAATTTAGATATGCGGCTCTCACCTCTAGCAGACTTGTATACATTGAACTTGACTGGAAATGTCGGCTGCACAATTTCTATGCAGTCACGAACATTAACTGTTTGCAGCTTTCGCCACATATGCATATATAGGCAATACAATTTAAACAATAATTGATTGCGCGGGTGGTGGTAACAATTCTTTAAATCAAGTTTGTGGGCTTGAAGTGAACACCAATCCCATTGTATTTAACCAGTCATCGAACAACATAACAAAACTACCGCCAGCCGCAACGCACTGACGCGTTTCGACCTTCCATGATCATCATCAGAGTACGACGGCAAACTGACGATCCAGTCAAGTTCAATGTATGCGAGACTGCTAGAGGTGAGAGCCGCACATCTAAATTTGATTTCCATATATATTAAATGCGGTTTGATCCTCGATAGTCAGTTTGCCGTCGTACTCTGATGATGATCATGGAAGGTCGAAACGCGTCAGTGCGTTGCTGCTGGCGGTAGTTTTGTTATGTTGTTCGACGACTGGTTAAATACAATGGGATTGGTGTTTACTTCAAGCTCGCAAACTTGATTTAAATAATTGTTACCACCACCCGCGCAATCAATTATTGTTAAATTGTATTGTTTATATATGTATATGTGGCGAAAGCTGCAAACAGTTAATGTTCGTGACTGCATAGAAATTGTGTAGCCGACATTTCCAGTCAAGTTCAATGTATGCAGGACTGCTAGAGGTGAGATCCGCATATCTAAATTTGATTTCCATATATATTAAATGCGGTTTGATCCTCGATAGTCAGTTTACCATCGTACTCTGATGATGTCCACATCCTCCACAGACTACGAATTTTCAATTATGTAAGGCAGTCTATACATTGGACGTACGAAATAGCAATTGATCAACAGAATCCATGTAAATTTACCACAGAAATAGATTAGATATTAACTGAACTTTATTTTCAAAAATGTCGCTGTACACCCAATAAGGTATTTCTTTTCAATATATAGCCATTGACGCCCGTATGCCTTATTACGGGAATACTCATCAAAATATTTCCTTTAACGACAAAAATACTTGCCTTCTTTCAAATATTCTGATAAGAGGTGCTGTTAAAATGGCAGACGAAAGCCTATGCCAAAATAATGGAAAGAAACACATTGAGGGAAATACAACAACCATTTTCGCTATCAAAGCTCAGATAAACATACGTTTTATTATTAAATGTGTTTTCTCTTCCTAAAAATATACAGTGTAATATATATATATATATATATATATATATATATATATATATATATATATATATATATATATATATGATCACAGCCATACAAAAGCCAAGTGACTAATGTTTCACTCCCATATAATCATATAAAGCGAACACTGTAAATCTTATTGTTCATGCTTAAATGTAGACTGTAAAAGAATATAATGTCGCCCATTCCTAGTAAGGATGGTTTGTATTCGGAGTTTCCCTTCTTTTAGATAGTATGCCAACCAAGGCTGATGAGCAATATTTGCCCAGATGTCAGTGGCCATAGTTTCATTCAGCAGCCGCAATTTGCCCTTCGCGTCTGGCAGGGTTGCACTCATTCCGTCAAACACATTTAACAATAAAAGCTACTACACAGTTATATCAAACTCGAGACTTCATATTTATATATATAATAATTTCTAGAAACTTGAAGAGACAATGAAAAATATTTATATCATCTATCGCAATTAAAAAAGATTACATTTGCACACAAGAAATGCAAAATATGAATTAGATGAAAACTAGCATTCCAAACAGTGAGTTATGCTACGGAATCTTATGGAATTCTTTGCAATAAATTTTCATTTATAGCAAATATTGATAGTTCTAAGTGTATTGTGGTTTCAACGACGTAATATGACAATGAAATTAATTTTCAACGCTCAAACCCAACTATAGCTATCATTCGTGCTTATTCGACAACGAAGCATTCGCTTTTAAAATGCTGAAGTGTTTTTGTTTACGATTATGATTTTTATACATAGTGCAATACAACATAAATATCATTCATATTTATGGCACTGCAACCACATTCAACCCTTCTGAAGACAAGTCACAGCGAAAAACCAGTGGGAAAAAGCAATCGCGTTCAACTAATCGGAGTTGCACTTAACGGAATAGTTCAAGTTATGCCAAAATAACATCGTCTACGAGATATCACAATTCTAGAAGAACATAACAGAGATAAGTACGAAGTTATTAAAGAGTTATTTTTGTACGAACTGTTGACTACAGGTAGACCGAATTGCCAATTTCGCATCGTCTGCTAATTTACTCCATTTTGACTGTGCTGGAGGCCTACTGGCTTCAGTCTTCGGCGGTCTTTCTATCTAGGCTAGATCTGTCTATTCCTTAACCATCACTATTTTCATCGTCCAAAATGTTTTTCAATGGTATGCGTCAGTGAAGCATCCATTTTTTTTTAAATCAGCTCATAATGAACAAGTAGACCGCGAAAACAGATTTGTATAAAATTAAATAGCATATGTATGCCAAAAACAGACAAACAGCAAATGTAGTTTTAATGAGAAGAGGACGTGATGAGAAACTGAATTCAACTCTAAACAATCACAGCTCCTTTTTAGCAGGAGTCTCAATTCGACATTATTAGACGAAATATTTGCGTACTAATCAGTTATGTACACCCAGCGGTAATCAAGTTATGATAGAATATCAATGTATGATAGAAGGACAAAGTATACTCACTAGAAACACATCAGCCAGTTAGGTGAACAGACGGGAAATTGTATCTGCAATATCTTCGGGGCGTGGGCGTGGCGACACAGCCGACACAGTTGCTCCGTACTCTCGCAACTTGCTGGCTGTGGACGGACCCATTGCGACCAGCTGTTACAGTAAAATAGAAAAAAGAATAAGATTTAAACATTTTGGTGCCACGGAAGTGCTAGCCAACAAAATAGAAGCAAAGAGATATGAATAAAAAAAACTAAGCTTAAAGGATTACTCTTCATTTTGCCAATGGTCGGTAAATATACAGAAACGCATACTTCCACACATGCGTAGCTGTGTACATACTCAAGCATACATAAATACTCACAGACCCAACCATACACACATACATACGTGCATACATAAACACACAAACTAAAACACACATAACAACGCATACATGAGAACCCACAGACGCATACATACACATGGGCATGAATACATAAAGACGCACAGACACAACAATACACACATGCATGCGTGCATACATAAACACTCAAAAAACAAAAACACACATAGGCATGCATACATTTTTACCCACAGACACATACATACACATAGGCATGCATACATAAAGACGCACAGACACAACCATACATACATGTATGCGTGCATACTTAAACACTCACAAACAAAAACATACACATAAGAATGCATATATAAAGACTTACATACATACATACCTACCTGCACATAAACAAACAAAGAAATACCTTTATATATATATATATATATATATATATATATATATATATATATATATATATATATATATACAAGTATGTATTAGGTTTTGCGAACCTAGTAACAAATTAGTTCAGTTGTCACCAGAAGGATAAACTAAAGGCAGCATGAACGGAAAGTATAATCTCATGCACATTCGTTTCGTGCTTACTGGCGACTCATCAGTAGGAGCCGATATTACGCCCTTTAACCACTATATATTTGGTAAAGAATGTGGGATAATAGGACGGTGAGTCGCCAGTAAGCACGAAACGAATGTGCATGAGATTATACTTTCCGTTCATGCTGCCTTTGGTTTATCCTTCTGGTCAAAACTGTACTAATTTGCTACTAGGTTTGCAACACCTAATACAAACTTGCATATATATTAGTTCTTCGCAACAAACAGTATTTAACTGTTATATGTGATTTTCTAACAAGAGCCATATTAATGAACAGCCAGCAAAGAGAGCTGGGACTCCACTATACGAATGAGGATGCGAATTGTGCTCCGTTACGGAGACCACAGCCATCCCCGGTTGCTTTTCTCCTTACTTTACTTTGAGCCGATACATGGAAGCACGACAAATTATGCTACTGTACAAACTAGTTCCACTGAATAGATTCAGCAATTGCATGTGTTTACTACATTAGAGTAAACAATGAATTACAAGACTGAATCGAATGGTTTCAGGTCCGCACCCCAGTCTCAGCAAATATTGCATTCACTGAAGAGTGCCCAATAAGGATAAAACCTGTCTACTTTAAGAATTGTACTCATTATCTTATGCTAAGTTTTATTTATACTGGCGGCATATATATATATATATATATATCTGGGATGGAAATTTAGATGTGTAGATCAAAAGCCATGCCAGATATGTTGAATATGAAGAAATGAATGGCAAAGAAGCATAAGTTGACATATAAATGAAGATTGAAAGCAGTGTGGTTTGATTAGCAAAGAAGACAATTTACAAGACTAGCGGATATATTCTGGTCGCATTTATTCCGGTAATTGCTTGATAGGTGCAAAATAAAGGCAAAAATGGTCTAGATAATGATTTGCATCTTATGCCATGTTAATTTGTACAGAATATATATATATATATATATATATATATATATATATATATATATATGATAGGATACGCAATTGATATAATAAAATAATTTAAATGCAACAATGTTACCTGTGAAACTTACAGCACCATCCATTATGCTTAAATAGATATTCCGATATGTAGACTTCTAAATAGACGGTCCAATTACATCCTTATCTTATACGGTTCAATCCTCAAGCTCTTACGTTTGATTAATGGATGCGGAAAGAATCATGCAGATATTTATATGCCATAATATCTCTTGCTTAGTGGTGTTATAATGCGATGAGGGCAAGTAGTATAAGGCCACGAAATTGCTGATCTATCTCCTCTGCAGTTCCTGTCGTTCACCGGAAGTGTTCCAGTGACCTGTGACTATCAAGACGTTTAAGCAGCACTCTCAGCAATACTCCACAGATAAGGTGGACTGGCCGGCTCATGAACACTATCTATTATTCCAAAATCTGTCCCCAGGATAAAAGTAACACTAATTAAAATGAAAACTGCGCTTATTTAGTGACAAATTGACCAGTAGAAAAGACCGATCAATGATCTATTATAGACAGACGTAGGATAAATGTTTCTTGAAAGACGTAGGATAATTTGCAGACTGCGCATGTCATGCTATGACTCCATTCGTAAAACGTGGGAAGCAATTTTAAAATGGAAAATAACGTTTTTCTAAGATAAAAATTTGTGCCACTAATATCACTATAACTCCAACTACTTCCACGGCCACTACTACTACAAAGCAGTACACCAGCATCACATCCTAATGCTTAACTTTCGCATAGCCATGAATGTCATAATTCTGTTCGTGGGACTGAGGGTGTGTTAGTCTGACTTTTTTGCGTTCGCCACACCGGTATAACAGCACTTTAGTGCCACCAGGTTAGTCCACAGTCATCAAGCACGTAAATCAACACACCAACGGTTTAGTCCAGTCTCCAGTGACGGTACGACTGGCTTAGGCTCGCTAAATGTACTGGCAGCGGCCCCACGCAATTGTCATTGATGCAAAAACAAGGTAACTGCATCGCACAACCACACCAAATCCCATGGATGCGAAGTTGCAGTTGTTTACCTTTAAATTCGGTCGATGCGGAATAACTTCCACTTTAATGATTTTTTCCATAATTATGACACTGGACGGACTGAAGAATACCAAGCAAGCAGGTGCTGTAATTCCTTCCTATAAAAAAGTAAAAAAGGCAATCATGAAGCAAATGCGTATAAACACAGTAAAACAGCTGTCTAGTGTTTTATAGTAATTTTATTGCACCAAGACACATAAGGTGGGACTAGAATATATAAATCATGCATATCAACACACTGGAAGATAGGCAATCAGTCGTTAACAACGATGCCTCACAAACACATATCTGAAAAATATTCATAGTTATATTCGGGCTGTAAAATAATATAACTAAATTAATTACGAGAGAAGATATCTATTTGGTGTATGCGTGATTGTTACGCCACAGCTAAATAAACAAAAGAAGTTTGTACATGATTTGAATATATAAAATAGTGAATTGTTTTTGTATGTGTGTGTGTGTCTCAGCATGTACGTGACTCGATTCTCGTTTGTTGTTCTTTAACACACATGTTAAATCCAACTTTATTTTCAGTGTTCTTCCAAAACTTGGTTATATGAATTACCAGACATTACAGTCGAGATGAGTTGCGGCGAAAATAAAATTTCCTTTTTTAACTGTGATGTGCACACTTGCTTTATAACACTCGCATACCTCTGCATGTGACTTATTTCTCAATTAAAAGTACAAATGCATAACAGTGGCTGCACTGAAAATCATACATGAACAAAAGAAGTTCATACATGATTTTCATTTAAACAAGTGGTATGTTTGTTAGTGCATGCATGTGTGTGTGTATGTGTGTGCATGCTTCTACGTGCATCTCTTCATCTGCCTGTTTGTAATTGTAAAATGTGCAACTCATTCCGCCTTGCTTTCCACAAATTGAAAATATAAATTACAAGATATTTCAGTTGTGTTGACTTCCGGCAGATAGTAAATGGCCTCTTTTAACTGCGTTTTACATACAGACTTTTTAACACTCGCATACCTCCGTACAACATATGGAAAATTCAGGTTGACAGCGGATCGCAACACGAGAAAAAGGTAAAAAAAACCTCCGCACATGACTTATTTCTCAACTAAAAGTACAAATGCATACCAGCGTCTGAACTGAAAATCATGCATGAAAAAATGAAGTTCATACATGTTTTGTATTCAAACAAGTTGTATTTTTAACAGTTATATACTGTTTGTTGCGGAGAACTAATATATATGCAATTATGTATTAGGTGCTCCGAACCTAGTAACAAATTAGTTCAGTTGTGACCGGAAGGATAAACCAAAGGCAGCATGAACAGAAAGTATAATCTTATGCACATTCGTTTCGTGCTTACTGGCGACTCATCAGTAGGAGCCGGTATTACGCCCCTTAACCACTATATATTTGGTAGAAGAATGTGGAATTATACGACGGTACAATCTCCTAGACGAATGTGTAAACCTGCAATAGTGAAGCTAATATCATATAAAGTCAACGACAATGCGACCTCAACGCTAACTCACACTATATAATATATATACCGAGTCTGTAAAGGATACTAAAACTAGGGCTATTTTGTTAGTAACCGATACCAACATTATTGTACCGAAAAGGCACATGGTACTAACTCCATGGTTTCCGAGCTGGTACATGGTACCAACATGATGGATATCAATGTATGCTATAGTTCACCGAAATCTAGAATTACTCCTATTTCTGAACACCTGTTACTCCAGTAAATCCATACACTTTGGCCTTGATCGATATCAGTTATCACAGTTCGCGGTAAGCATAACATCATTGAATTAAATATTTAACAGTTAAATACTGTTTGTTGCGGAGAAATAATATATATGCAAGTATGTATTAAGTGTTGCGAACCTAGTTACAAATTAGTTCAGTTGTGACCAGAAGGATAAACCAAAGACAGCATGAACGGAAAGTATAATCTCATTCATTTTCGTGTCGTGCTTACTGGCGACTCATCAGTAGGAGTCGGTATTACGCCATTTAACCACTATATATTTGGGTGAGGAATGTCGGATAATAGGACGCTACAATCTCCTAGACGAATGTGTAAACCTGCATTAGTTAAGTTAACATTATATAAAGTCTCGACAATGCGACTTAAACGCTAACTAACTCTATATTATATATATAACGAGTCTGTAAATGCTATTGTGGTAGTAACCGATACCAACATTATAGTATCTAAAAGGTACATTTTGCTAAAACTATGGTTTCCCATCTGGTACACGGTGACAACATGATGGATATAAATGTATTCTATAGTTCGCCGAAATTGAGAATTTCAACTATTTCTGAACACCTGTTACTACAGTAAATCCATACACTCTGGCCTTGGTGGGTTTTCATTCAATTAAATGAAAATGAGAGACCCAGGATTTATATAAATGAAAGATTGTAAAGTGAAGTTTAGTAGTCTCAGAAATAAGGGCCATTATTCACTTTGTTATTAATGTGTCTTTTCTGCCTATTAAATATACTGAGTAATATTCGAAGACATATAGACATATATATATATATATATATAAAATATATATATATATATATATATATATATATATATATATATATATATATATATATAAGAACAAAACAACGTACTCCATGGAATAACATTTATTAATAAATCTTATTTCTACCAGTATCTACAGCCATTGTTCTGGATTCGTTAGTATATTCGTTCATCCAATCCCACTGTACATGTGTTGTAACCAATCTCCTCTTCGTTATGCTGGCCTTTGCTTTGCGCAATTTAGACCACTGCTTTTGCGCAATTTAGACCACTCCTTTTGCGTAACGTCATTTGGTGTGTCATCGCTTTCATTGTAATTGCGTCCGTAATTGATGTATGTGTCGTATTTTGCGAAGCGTTGGCTATTTTTAAAGGCATGTCGGTTATGTCTTTGTTCCAGTCCAATTTAATTTCTTTTTGAATTATTTTCTGCACGTTTAAGCAGGGCTTCAGCTTATTAATTGCAATAGCTTCAAAAGCCAGAAGCATTTTCTATGTTTTTGCCTTGTAGAGAACTGAAAATTTGTTACTACTAACAGCATGACCTGTGGAATAAATGTTATTCCATGGAGTACGTTGTTTTGTTCTTTCATTTTAAAAAATGGTGAAATTAGAAACTACCAATATATATATATATATATATATATATATATATATATAATTGTTTTTAATTAAAAAAGCATTTTATTATATTTTTTCTTAACTTACGAAGTCATAACAAAAGACGCCTTGCTATTTTTCTGATGGCTGCGAAGCACATTTCCGCCCGGGAAATTCTAAATGAACTACTTTCGGATAAAGTTGTTGCCGATGCGCTATTCGACATTGTCGTCATGTTATACGCTAGCGTATGTTACCAAAACACGAATTAACCTTTTGTACATTATTTATATTGAATTTTTGATATTTTCCTACACGACAGATAAGGAAATTAATTGTGTACGATGCCACCACAGGTTTTCATAAAATCGTGTATAATATTACGAACAATATATATTTTATAATATGATGACTATTTTCAAATTTGCTACAGTCACAGTCAATTTCTTATCCATTTAAACGCTACAGGGAATCCGTTGACCAGGCAATATAAAATAATCGATTGTTACTGCCTGGTTGACGTTTGTATATGATTTCAGTTCTAGACGCGACTTATCATGTGAGAACACTGAGCTTAGTTGTTTTCTCAGCAACTACATATCAACCGCACTATTTATGCTTATGGTAATATCTATAATCGACACTTCAACTACGTTTCTGCAGGTAATGAGCCTCTCAGCACTATACAGAATCATCCAACTCTAGTTACCTCTGTCTCCAAACGAAGCTTTATGCTACCGCCTTTGTCGGCAAAACAATCGAATTTGCATGGTCATCATGAATGGTGATTTACTCGTCGATTTCTGCTGCTTTAATATTCTTAAGATAAGCATTATCAGTTACCCATATTTGCCATGTTAGATTAAATTTATTATTTTATTTGGCAGTGTTCAAACTAGCCTTAAAAATTCATCATTCTTGATAAGGCACCACAAAACGTGGTGATTTTTTTCCTTAATGGCCTAAACCTCTGCATTGCAGTTGCCATGTAGGCAGATTGTATTCGGATTTTTTCTTTGAATTTTAAACCATCAGAGAAATTTCCTGTAAGTGAGTAACACGCAAAGCGTAAGTCGTTAATTTAAAAAAAGTTTCTATGTTAGGATGATGCTTCTTAAGCTTGTCATTAAAATCGAATTACGTGTTACTGATTGGGAACTGTTATAGTCAGGGAAAATGTAATAAATCTGGTTTTCATACTTAGAAAGTTTTTGTCTTCTTTCAACAGCTCGTTCTCATGGTAGTTTAAGAATATTTCATAGAAAAGAATGATGTGTTGCATTAAAACCTTTTTTTTCGTCACGTCGTTATTAACGACCGGAATTATAACAAACAAAGTAGTTTCGTGTTTTTATATTTGAGCCTACTGGTATTTCATTTAAGAGCTATTTGAAATGTTTAGATTTTTCATCTTCAAAACGCAGAATGTTGTTCTTACAAAAAAAAACACATTAAGGTAATCTTTTTTAAGTAGAACAGTGTCCCTGTATCTAATACGTTATTTTTTTTAAAGTTAGGTGAAATTGAGAACAGCCTTCGTGTTTTGTTGTCGCATAGCACGAAAACTCTGTCTCAGAACAACGGTTCTGAAGCAAAATATGTGTCTCTGCAGCTGTGCCTCCATTTCTGTCATCAACAATCGCGTAGTTATCTGTTAAGGACAAACAGTTTTGCTTCTTTAAGCGATTTCAGTGAAGCTTTTAATGATCAGGTCAACAAAGGTGGAATAGTGGCAATGGCTGCCAGACTTGACGGATCCGGATTGACAGTGGGTCAACAGCAGGAAAGTTTAAGTCGTACAGCAGACGATGCATTTTACAAGAACTGTTGGAAACAAACCGAGATGTTGATATCAAGTCGAGAAAGCTTCAATGAAAAAATGTACACTACACTTTTTAAACTATTACTCGAAAGGTAAGCATGTACTCGTATAATTCTTTCATGAAGTACTTGCCTTGTTTATCAAAAATAATATTGTATAGTAGGAACCACTATGAAGCAGCCGGCATTCAGTGCATTGTATTCTAAACATCAATTGGTGACATTTAATATAACATTGCGGAGTATTTAGATAGAGGAAGGTAGTTGATGTCATTATCTAATTATCAACAATGCATTCTCACGGTCATAAGAACAGTGACCTTTAAGCCGATTTGATTGGTTATCGAATGATCCAGTGGTAAGGGATGTGCGATCACAGTTATTCAGTCAAAATAAGAGATCATTAGAATTTTTTAATTTAGCTGATGTGCCTGTGTGAATACGTATCAGCTATGGTCGATTTATAAATAACGTATGAACTGAGTAGTATAATCTGGATTTATATTAAGCATACTCTGAGTATATCTTTCTTCTTAATGTGAAATTTTAATAATATTCAGAACTACTGGCACAATTTAAACATTTCAGCATCGCTTCTCATGCTACTATCACTACTGCTACTGTTAGTAAGCAGTACTACATCAATAGAACATACTGATGCTTAATAAATCGAACAGTAGTAGCGCGATCGGTGATAAAAATTTCCTAAACCAAGGTTGTGATCTTGATACAAACAACTGTCCCATTATGTGCATACATTTGTGGGTATAAACTAAGTATTGTATAATGAAAAAATGCAATTTATCCAATTACTCTGACTGAGCAACTCGGCCTCACACTACACACAATTTTGAGGTTTACACTATCTAATGTTTCTTGGTTAGCCTTTCCTATTGGTGTAGCCTACGCGGTATCGATATTGACCTAAAGTTTAAACTAACCACCCACAATGTTATTATAGAACAGACACTACGCTACCTGGAGAAGTTGTATTTAATTTTATATTAATATAATTAAACGATCAGTAGTTGCGTTGGCGGTGATAACAATTACTTAACTCAAGATTTCGATCTTGAGCAACAGATGTGCCCAGGTTCGAACCCTGTCCGCTGCAAATTCTGGACAGTACGTGATGAGTTTCAAATAAGGACGAAACCGGTCTGTTGGATGAGTTAAATTTGTACATTATAAAATTCTTAGTTTATACTGGAAAATATATGTACATAATGGAACAGGTGTTTATACCGATGCCTCACAACAAAATAACCATTAAAATCATAGTCGCCCATTTTCATCATCCACTTGGTCATTGTCTTTTGGAACTAATCGGTCGTTCGTGACTCTGGCTAGCCAAATATTAAAGAGATCCCTAAATCCTGATTGCGTTTTAATCAAATAGTATCGTCCACATGGTGTGTAACGACGAAAATAGGCATTTTCCCGCATTATCATATTTTTGTCTTTTTACGTTTGTCGCGGGCGCTCGTAAAGGCTTTAAATACCTTTGACTTCTTCATCATATCATTCTCTGTAGTCTAGTTTAGTGATTTTGTTCGACGCCTACTTGGAATACAACGATTTGTCGTACTTATTGCGTGAAAGGAAAAGGAGATTGGGAAATAAATTAATTGTTCTTAGGAATTCTTCACCCAGTACGGTCTAATTATTTCCAGATAAAGTAGCTTTACCTTAATTGCCCTTCTCAGGATATCACAGTCACTGTCAATCCGCCTATTTATTATTACATTCACCGAGTCAAAGATTTCCAATTCAAACTTTTTAGCTCTGCTTACCCGAAACATGGTAGTTGACTGAATATATGTGTCGCCACTTTTGCGGATTTATGAACTATTGCTTACTCTTCATTTTGCTTAGGTCACACTTACTGTTGAATGTTTAGAAAAATTTACCGTCGCACTACAATTTTTCTCTGCGTCGAGTTTATTGAAGGATTGCTTATTGCATTGTTGTCGCTCTGTCTCTCTTGTTAACATATGTTGGATGTCTGCCAAACTATCTTGGCAATTTCGCTAGTCAATTTGCCGTCGTACTCTGGTGATGATCATGGAAGGTTGAAACGCGTCAGTTCGTTGCGTCTGGCGGTAGTCATGTGTTTTTCGATGACTGGTTAAATTCATTGGGATTGGTGCTTACTTCAAACTCGCAAACCTGATTTAAAGAATTGTTACCACCACCAGCAATCCAGTATTGTTTAATTGTATTGTATATATATATATATATATATATATATATATATATATATATATATGGCCTTACAAATAGCTAATGTTAGTGACTGCATAGTAATTGTGCAGCTGACATTTTCAATCACGTACAATGTATGCAAGATTACTAGAGGTGAGAGCCGCATATCTAATTTTGCTTTTCATATATATATATGCAATGCGGATTAATCCTCGCTAGGCAGTTTGCCGTCACACTCTGATGATGATTATGAAACGTCGAAACGCTTCAGTGCGTTGCGGTAGTTTTGTTATGTTGTTCGACGACTGGTTAAATTCATTTGGATTGGTGTTTACTTGATTTAAAGAATTTCGGGAGATGACAAAACTTTACAAGTGTCACGACAGCTTTCCTATCAGGATTCAGCTATTCGCCATAACAGTCACTTCAATACACTGCTACATACCTTCATTGACTAAGCGGAATTATTATGAGAAAATAAGGTTCAGTAAAGGAGCTTGTTAATTTCAGCTGTATACACACTTTTCTGAAACCCGCTACATTGGAGACGTAGTTCGCCGTCTATGTATGTGTATAGAGATATTTGATTAATTAAGCTTTTATTGCGTAGACTCAATGAGGACCCATCATTCGAGGGACTTAAATCTCTTTTTACGCTTTTATTTATGTGCTTATATATATATATATATATATATATATATATATATATGTATGTATATCTTATGTATATATGTATTTGAGTATATATGTAGGTATGTATGTGTGTATGTAATCATCAGAATCACAGGCTTCCATATGAACATGGTTATGTAAGTATGCATGCATGTATTTCTTAGTAAAATTAAAGTTAATTATGAATGATTATTTTTTAGCCTGAATTCTGTTATGAACGACACATTTTTGTCATTTTTAGTTCAGTTGTTTCGACTTTGAACTCTATATTAATAGCTTCATTGTTATTTTTTAATTGATAATAAACTTTTATGCTTCGCCAGGTTGCTAACTAATCGTCTAACATCCGTGACTTATGTATTTAACTACCAAAGTATAATAAAAGGCTGGTCAGCTTGTTTATTTTAAATGCAAGCGTTGGAAAAGTTATTGAAACTTAGCTTATGTTTGCCCCAGAGGATAAAAATATAGAATCAAGCTAATTTCACATTCATTGATTGCACAAATGGTGACAACAATTTTTAAAATCAAGTTTGGGAGCTTGAGATAAACACAAATCCTGTTGTGCCCAACCAGTCACCAAATTGAAAAACTACCGTCATTATTTTTGTTTCTTAACTTAACTTCTAGGAATGAACCGTGTTTTACGGAAGCGGCCTTGAAACTACTGAATTCTCAGTATGCTGTGTTTGATTTAAATGAGGTAAGTACCCTGTTATACCTTATTTTTTCCAAAATAATTGGTTTCAACGTTAATATAATATTTGTATATACACACGTCTTTATAAGTTGTGATAAATAGTCCACTTTGTTCGCAATGTCTGTGATTATAAAACTCTCTTTGTTCATATATATATATATATATATATATATATATATATATATATATATAGAGGTAAATCTAATAAAATTCTCTATCCAACATGTTTTTTACGCGTATACACTTTTTTTTTAAATATGAAAACTATATTTGATTAGTTATTGCTTTTATTATTTTTGATGAATGCCTGGATTCTCATACCAAACAGGTGTATGCTGATTCTAATTAATCACAATGGTACATTTCAATTAAGAACCAGTATAAATTTATGGTGCCAAAATTCATCGGGTAGTTATCGCCATTATTACGCCATGCCGCGTTTTAACTTCCATGCGGCATCAACAGACCATGTCAATAAACCGTCTAATTAGAATAAATTTGTATTTTGTGTTCGTTTAAATGCCAAAAATCTGAAGCTTTAACAACGCGAAAATAAAATTGTGTGGGGCGATTTGTCTTCAGGGTCGTGGTGTTTCATTACATGACGTTGGCACAAACTTTACTTTTCGATGGTTGCTTTTAAATTATATAATTTGTTGATTGCGTCAAGTGTTAAAACTATTTATGTAATGTAAGCAAGGCTACATGTATCATTTGAAAAAATATATATATACGCCATACACGAATAAAATAGTTAAGGTGAGAAAGAGAGGGAGAAGTATGTTTTATTTTCGATCCGTGAATGGGATACTCGGTTAAAATTTTTACAGCCAATATATTCTTCTGTTACTGTCCTAGGCATTTAAGCTAATCTGTCGTTGACAATTAGAGCAAAGATTTCGGTAGTTCTTTTTATTTAAGTAATCTTTGTGCTCTAGATAATGATGATGTTTTAGATGGAGAAGTGATTTTAGCTTTTGTTTATTGGGTTGTTCATTTTAAGCCAGTTATTCGGCATGTTACGCAAATGTAACTCACTCGTTTTTGAAAATGAACTTTTAGACTGGATGTTAATAATAATAATATCAATTATGTTCCATCTCAACGTGTGGTATTTACGTCGATTCTGTTGACGGTGTTATCGAATTATGAACATGCTTAAGGTTTTGTCGTGAGATGTTTATGTAAAGAGGAGATACAGCTATCCCTCTTAATAAAACTAATCATTTATGATTCTCTATTCATTTCTGTCGGTAGCTGTCATCATACATCGTTAACTTGCACGATCTCCAGTGAAATCCATGATTCATGTGATTAGGAACGCTTCTGTAGAAGTACATGGAAATAATTTTCGGCATCAATCGCATGGTTGATTCATAGCTGCATTGTTTAAACACTGCTTCTTTTATCAAGGAGCCTGGTTTATCAGGCACTACGACCGAAATCATTCGTGAAACTCTTGATTCTTAAGACAGTTCTTTCCCAATGTGAACGTTTTGACGCTCTTTGGCGTAGATTGGGTTATTGATCGTTTTCTCCCATTTCTGCAGAATGTATGATCTGTTATTGTCTACTTTGCTAACGCCATCTGAACTTCAGTGATTTTCTTTTTTAGCACTTTCGTTCTATCAATTGCGTTTTTCTATATTAGCAGATCTTATTTCGTAAAAGTATTGTTAGGCTGTCGTATAAAATTTACCACAATGAAACTTTACGTTTCTTAAGATTTTGTTTTTCGTGCTTGGAAATGAGTAATTGACTTAATGCGGACTAGATGTGATTTTTTATACTTTTTCCTGTGTGGGATGAAAATATATTTGTGTTGCATATCCCTCAACACTTTCGCAACTTGTTAAGTTTGTTTGTGTCTTGCGTCTTTATTATTTGAATCAAGGTTGTGATCTTAATATAAACGCCTGCCGCATTATGTACATTCATTTGTTACTATAAACTAATTATTGTAAAGTGTAGAAAAGACAATTCACTCAATAAACTGTTTTCGTCCTTATTTAGAACTCATCAGCTACCGCAGCAAATTCTGGAATCTACGTGATGAGTTCCCAATATGGACAAAATTTGTCAACTGAATGACCTTCCGTTTCCTCATTTAACAGTGCTTGGTTTATATTGAAAAAAATATGTACATAATGGGTCAGGTGCTTATAGCAAGATCGCATCCTTGATTAAAGTAATTAGTTAGTGTTGGCCTTTGTATGACTGTGCATAATGATGATGTTTCAAATCACTAAAACGTTTGTAACAGATTACATGAAATCTTTTAATCAGGATTTACATAATATGGAGATTGGCACTATTATTTTTCAGAGAATTGCGTACTTTCAAATTTCCTTTGAAAAGCTTAGGTGGTAAAATACGCATTGATCAATTGTACACCGTTTTTAATATCTTTCCTGTGTCGCTAAACATTAATGCTTCCTTGTAAAGAATATTTTTTCATTAAATCAGAATGTCCACTTGCTTCGCAAAGATCCGATTGATTCCCATTTCAAAATGCGCGTCTAGTTTGTCTTATTGGCTGGGTGCGTATTTGTTCCTTTCTTCCGAAGACATCAAAATCGTTCATACTAACCACTGGACATGAGGTACGAACTTATCTTCGTTGACCTCATAAGAATGTTTTCCTTTATTTGCTGTTTGAGGAAAATGCCGTATCTTCTATAGCATGTGCGGGTTGCCTTCATTAAATTCACGTATCAAACGAAGTCTACTTATATTTTATGCGGGAACGATTTTCGCTTTAAATGCAATATTTCGTTAAATTTTATTATTTTCCAGTTCTACATTTATCTGTTTCCTTAAAAATATTCTTCTAACAATGGACTCAATAAATTGTTCAGGATATCCGATAGACAAATTATTTTTAGCATAAGTACATTAATCTTTTAACTCGTGAACATCCATTTTACAGTTCTTGCAGTTGAGATTGGTTGTTAATTTGTGTTGAGAATGTACAGGACTTCAGTAATTTAAATTCTGTGCTGTTCAGACTAGTTCAATGCACTGTTCTTTTTAATTTAATATAACCAGTTTTTTGTGCATTATATCCAAAATGAGTAGCCAATAGTTTTTTTTATGTTCTGATGTGAAACTGCTTTTCTCGGTAGCATTATCTAAACTGAGGCGATGTTTGGAACTGCGCATTTATTAACAACGAAAATGTCATCAACATAACATGTATATTGGTGTCTCGTACTGGTGTCATATACTGATGTACTCTGAAGATGACCGAGGAAAATTTCCACCAACATTTATGGTAGGAGGCTCTTCATTTCTGTAACATCTAGCTTCTTATTAATTCTTCCATTAAAATATAAGTATAAATCTATCGCAAATAAAAAGAAGAAAGCAAAATAGGATTTACCTAGTAAATTTAATGCAGATAAATTCTGAATGCTGTATAAGGTAGTGCATTTGCTTTTAGTAGCAATCAAGGAGTAACTGTCGCAAATGTCGACTTCAAATATTATTTATCAATAGATATTTGTAGATAGTCGATCGAATAATTAACAACTAGAATGAAAGAACACTGCAACTTAAACGCCGGGTCATTTCAAATAGTTTTGCACAATTTTAATTTAACCTCGTAAGTACGTTTACTAGATATGGGACATCAGTAATTAACGAGAAATTTCTGAAGCATTGTGGTTTTAACCATTGAAGACCGACTTTTATTAGCAGAAGAATAAACTATTCGAAGTAATTGAATTTTAGTTGTACCTTATATCATACGGTCTACCCTTTTCGCTGTATTGTTTTTCGAACGTTTATAATTAATCTTTTTCAAATAATTGAGGACGAAATGAGAAATTATTTCGCTTATATGACAAAAATTAGTTTAAAATTGACCACGGTAATGATACGACAATTTTTATAAAAGTACGCACTCCAAAATCCTTCCAGGTTGGTCAAACATGAAGCTTTTTGCTATTATTGTGATTTTAATCGTATTATTACTTTGGTTGCGTTGAGTTTGAAGAATATGCTCACAGTACCTGTTTTTTAACACATCTATCATCTCCTTTAACCTACAGAGTAATGTATTTATGTATGTATTCTATAACATTTCCGGTCGATTAGATAATACGTGGCATTGAAAATTGTGTTATACGCGCTATTACTAAAACTAACGCTACTATGGGCATTGCAATTCTAGCATAGAGTTACTGCGTCATCGCCATTTTTGTATGTCTATGATTCAAAATATATTTTTGAAAGTGTTCTGTTAAAAGGATACCAAGAACGGCTTGCAGAAATTTCTTGAATTATTATTTTAAAACTGATTCATGATAAAAAATTAAATAAATCGAAACCAAAGCATTTTAAATACTTGCATAATCGGCAATTTCGTATTTCATAGTATAGTTAGCATGTGCAAAATGAAAAATAAATTTTATCAGCTGCAGAATTAAAATTCATCCTTAAACGTACAAATGGAAACGATAATAAGAATTTATATTTAAGTTTACATTCAAAGAGAAATTAATCTAGTTTACAATAAAAACCACATTAGTAAAAGAAAATCCTTAATTCAGTTTCACTTAATTCAAAATTATCCAAATTGTCCCAATTCAATATCAATTCATCTTTGAATTAAAGTCTAGAAATTAATTAAATATGTATAAGATTGCTTTTGCTACGAAACCCTTAATTTAATTCCTATAACGAGGATGCAGCATACATACATAATGTCATTCCGCATCTAGTGTAATCTACAATTGGTGCTGGGCTTGCGTTAATCCATGTTTAGGGCAATTCATCAGATGATTGAAAAAGGGAATGTAAGTACATTGACTACCTGGTGTCAAAAATTGTAGAATAGCGGTGCGTGCTCATTTATAAATCAAGAGATTACAATGCTATCGTATTTCGTTTAGATATATTCCTTAATAGGAATTTGTGTTTCCGTAGTGCTTTCATCTTTCGAGCTGATATCACAATAAAAGGTTTCGGAACAATTGATAGCACTCTTAGTTCGATTAAACCTTGATTTCGTTGAATTTCCAGGCGCACAGCTTGTTTTTTAATTGATTCATGGGTTCTCACTGGTTCCCTGACTCTGAAGCCGTCCGTACATTGCCTATCCAGAAATGTTTTTGTTTTTCGGCTAATCTCAATTCAATAACATTGTCTGACAAGCAATTTAAAGACCGCTCCATAGTCACTGGACCAGTGAGAACCCATTAGTCAATTAATAAACAAGCGGTGCACCTGGGAAAGTAAAGGAATCAAGATTTTACCGACCTACGAGTGCTATCAGTTGTCACACAAGCGTCAATTATGGTTTTAGCTCGACTGATTACAATGCTACTTCCGAAATTAAACTAGAAAGTCGAAGTATGAGGAATGCTTTTTATATTTAAATAATATTGTAATAAAGGTTTCTAGAATTTTACTTCGAAGTGCAATTTTTCTTTGATTATATTGTTGTCTTCTCTAGAATCATGTAATAGGTTTTTCAGTTATCATTAAGGATGACACTTTTTCTTTGAACATTTTTGTGTATGGATTTTCAATCATTATTTATTAGTTCTTATTTTTATTGTAAATCTGCTGAAGACATGAGTAAATTTTTTAATGTTCTAATAGTTACATTTGTAAATTGTTGATGTGTCTATTTTGTCAAAATACCCCGGAATGAATTGAAATCGTGGGCTTCCTATCAGTTGTGAAATGTGTTTATTGGTTATCATTGTGCTACAAAATATCCTCCATTTTCATAATTGATAATTGAAAAGTTGGTTTGAGTGAAGTATCCTTTTTTCAACGTCCTTCCAAACATAATTAGGAAGTGATTGTACTGTTAGCTAAATGCGCATTGACAAAAACCAAAGATTAATAATTAGTCTCCATATATTTTTCATTACGGCTTGTAAATCTTACATTGGCTCGTAAATATTTTATAATTATCTCAAGTATTGTTTGTTACTTTGCTTTCACTGATAGGTACTTAAATTGTTACCATCCACTACTCCACTGGCAAATATTGATTCTTGCCTTTCGAGAGGCCTGAACAGAATAACCTACACGAAAACGGCTAGGCAAATTGAAATTGGTCTTGCAAAACGATGCAATGGTAATGCGCTTTTGGCATTCCATCGTCTTCTATCCTCTACAGCTAATGATGACCTACCTCACACAGCTTTAAATGGCGTTTTTATCGACAGCGCTAATGCAGATTCGAATCAATTGACGAATAAGAAGGCCGTCTCTAGCTGTGCACACTGCCATCTACCATTGATAGCAGCGAGCCCGATATCAACCGGTGAAGGTGATAACGACACAGGCTTTGTTGCCTGCTTATCAGTGTCGCCATGTACATCCCTAATGGGCCACAGCGTAGATAGCGGCGTTGTCAGTAGTCTAACAAATGAGTCGGGGCGCTCAGTTATGCTCGATGTGTACAATGCCTACCATGTTTCTTGCATGCATAAGCTTAAATATCCCACCATATGTTAAATGGTTATCAACAAGCGAAGCCTTTAAAAAGGCACACCGAACATAGACTATTCTTGAAAAGGTGTAGTAGTATTCACATCTTCAAGAAATTAAATCTCGTTTCGCTTAAATGAATCGCATATAAATAGTAAAATGCGAATAACACTGGCTGATTTCATTTTTTAAATATGAACCGATTTGTCGACTAATATAAAACCGGTGATGCTAATTTGTGACACTGTTCAAATCGGGATCACAATCAATCGATATTTTTTACTTATTTTTTAAATACAATTCTACGTTGTGAACAGCATAATAAAGTGATTTAACTAATTTTGAATTATGCAGTTTATATACGTATCTACTATTTATTAAACTATCGTTCTTTCAATTATGTTTCTTATAAAATTTTCACACCCTAGCCCAAATTGAGGAAAACCACCTCCAATTCTGCATGTGTTATTCATCTCTTGCATACATGTTTTAAATATATATATATATATATTTGACTGGCAAAGTCTAATCAATTAATGGATGATGCTTTAGTTTTAATTGAGAAAATTCTTAGTAGAACTGGTAAGACCCAATGATAACTCGAATTTTATAAAAGAATGGGAGTGTATGCTTTTAAACTTACAGGGTGCTGCGATCTATTTCAGTGGGTGGTCCTGGCTAATGCTGGAAAGTCGGTAAAAATGGGCAATCAAATTAATCTTCATCTCTATTCTTTGCATTAAATCATTAATATATATTGGATTAATGTCTGATATCGTGATTTTGATTAAGTAAATGTTGCTAGTATAAACTCAACATAGTCTCAGGAAGCAAAGGAAATTCATCAAATGCACCCGTTTCTTAATTTTACGAATCCCTTCTATTACTGTCCAGAATTTCCACAGACGGGACCGGACCGTTACACATTTTCTTCGTAGTCTACGACTCTAATCACTGAGCTACCCATGTCGCATATAGTGCGAAAGTTTAAGTCATATCTCTTATTTTGGTTAAACTTCCCTTCATATGGAGCCTATGTGGAATATTTTTAGACCTAATGTACTAACTAGACACCCACTATCTATCATTATACAACAGACTCCATGCAACTTTTGGAAGTTATGTTGAATTGAAATCTGATGACAGCATAAATCCAACATTGCATCAGGTTGCAAAGGCAATTGATCCAGTGGACCAGTTTCGTCCTTACTCGGAACTCTTCACGTAGATTAGTATGCAGTATGAGTGGCGCAGTGGTTAGTCGAAGGCTGAAGCAAATGCTATCTATAACAAATTCTGGACAGTACATGAACAGTTCTCATTTAGGACGAAAACGTTCCACTTGATGAATTACCTGTTCTATATTAAAATGTTTATATATATACTGGTATTTGTATCAAGATCGCAACGTTGATTTAGTCAATTTTTAGCATCGCCGGGGGCAATTTATGATCGTTTGATCATATAAATGTTCAATTCAGTACCAGTTCACTGTTCTATAATGAGAAATTGTGGTGAGCTTGGTGGAAATTTCAGCCGAAAGAGATGCCGCATAGGCTCAACCTGAAGGAATTGCAAACAAAAGGACTAGCTAGTAAATAGCTTAAAATTATGCGTTGTATGGGGCAGGCGTGATGCAGTGGATTGTCGCAGAATCCATAGCCATTGTTCCCTGGTTCAGTTTCCGTCCGCCGAAAATTCGACATTTACGAGTGGTACGATGACACATAGACTGCGTTTGAAAGAAAGACTAGCCAGATGATAAGTTAGTCCCACGAATTGACGGTAGTTTGTTTCTGTCGCATGAAAGATAAAATAAAATAGGACCAGTAGATTTACAGCGAACTTAACATAGATAATTGTTATTCATCTGCTTGAGGTTTGGTTAGTTCTAATATGAAGCAGCTAGTTGGAAATTTAGATATAAAGTGATGCCAAATAGGCTCTGCGTAAATGAAAGTCTAAGAAATATTAGTTGGTAGTTAACTGAAAATTGTGTGTAGCATGCGGCAGGCTGTCTCGGTGG
>JAQBSW010004541.1:0-15000 GCA_029291075.1 Eudiplozoon nipponicum
ATTTAGGTATCAAGATGTTTATCTTATAATCATTTTACTTTCTATCTATTCATTGACCAATATTTCTTTCATATAATTAAACGAAAATTGTTTGCGCGGACGGTGATAACAATTACTATAATCAAAGTTGCGATCTTTGTATATGTCAGTATAAACTTGGAATTTTTTAGTGTAGAAAAGGCAATTCATTCAGTAGACCTGTTTCGTCTTATTGGTGCGGCAGGGTGGCTCAGTTGTTAGAGCACCAGATTCCGAAGCAGACGTGTCCAGGTTCGAGTCCTGCCTGCGACAAATTCTGGCCAGTACGTGATGAGTTACCAGTAAGGACGAAATCGGTCTACTGGATGAATTTCTTTTTTAATAATATACAATTCTTAGTTTATACTGGCATATGTAATTAATTAATGGGTATAGTGCAGCAGGGTGGCTCAGTGGTTAGAGCACCAAGATTCCGAAGCAGACGTGCCTAGGTTCGAGCCCTGTGCATGGCAAATTCTGGCCAGTTCGTTATGAGTTCCCAATAAGGACGAAACCGGTCTACTGAATGAATTGCATTTTCAACACTATACAATTCTTAGTTTATATTGATATATGTATGTAATTAATGGTTCAGGTGCTTATATCAAGATCTCAACCTTGATTATAGTAATTTCCGTCATATTTTTATTTGTACGATTTTACCCATATATATTACAGACTAACTTTGTCTCTAAATATTGTTTTTCTCTCTGTTAGTTTTTCGTCTATCCATCCAAATGAATCAAATCTCATTTATGCATATTTTTTCTGTATGCCTTTATCTGTTAATCAATAAATGTCTATTTCTACGTACTCATTGGTGTATGTGTGTGTTTACATGTAGTAAAGTTTTTTCCATATATACTTTTTTATGCCATCGAATTTGACCGCGTGGTTTATATTTTTTTACACGACGAAGTTTCTCTCAATGCATCTTCATCAAGCAGGCCTCTTTATACCTAATCTGATTTTAATGTGTTTTTTATCTCTGGTCACGGCGTAAATTTACGGCATTGTTAGTCTATTCAATATATCGGGTGCGGGTCTAGCTTCATTCGTTTAATTATGTGTATATTTAATGGAGTGAAAATGATCTGTGGTGCTCTATTCAATAAATTTAATTAATTTTATGGCCTCATCAAGTACATAACCCGTGCATTAACAAGAGTGAGTCATGTTATCTAGCCGTTTTGAGACCCTGGTATGATCTTAAGCAAATCGTCTTTATGGGGCACATTCACAGGCTTCGTAAAATACATGCCTCATATATACACGAAATGAAAGAAATCATAAAATGTATTAACAGGCTACAGCTTTATTATTATGAAATAAGTCATAACAAAAAAGAATCAAAATTTTTATCTTACCTGACCAGTCGCTAACGCCTAGGAACAACGAATATATTCATGCGAATGGCCTGTTCTGCTGTTTGGCTGGTATGTTAAATGCACGTCTTCGTTCAAAATTCTTTTTTTCATTGTAATTGTTATTTAGTTCGTTATAATTTAATGCATAATTATTATTAATTATGCATTACTGTGGTGGAAATCTGTAATATTCGCATTTGAGGACAATGATGATATAAGAGTAGACTTCCAAATTTGCTGAGGAAACCAAATTGATATGTTTATCTTTTATTTAAAAAAATAATTTGTGCAATACTGAGTATGGCATTTGTATGACTAATGAGTGATAGTCCATTTATTATTTTCATTTCCGAAGTTTTTGAAACATTTTCCGGGTTTTTCCTTTAGTCTACAGCTCAACACATATTTCAAAGATAAACAAATAAAGCAAGTGTAGAACATCAAATGCCACTCATACAGTAAACCGCTTTCGATTTCATTGGAGTTCTTCGATTACTGTCCGGAATTTTGTCACCAATGGAGACCCAACCAGGACACATATGTTTCCAGTATGCAAACCTAATCACTGTGCCACCCTGCAGCACACTACAAACAATTTACAATTATATAGTAACCTATTTATTTAGTTAGAATTTCGTACATAAAATTCACCTAGCCTCCTTCAATCAGTCCTTACATAAAAGACACCACGCTACTTATGTAAATGTTTTTATTGAATATTTATACAGTTAGACAATCATTGATTCCGCGTTTGGTTATAAACTTGTTTAAATCAATGTTACGGGCTTAATATAAACAGTAATCTCATTATACATAAATTTGTTAGTATGAAACATGCATTGTATATGGTAACAAAAAGCAATTCATTCAGTAGACCGGTTTCTTCCTTTTTAGGATCTTTTCACGTCGTGCCCAAAATTTAACTGCGAACGGTGTTCGAACAGATATACATTTGCTTCGGAATCAGTGACTATCCACAACGCCACCCTGATCTACACTACACACAAGTTTCATTTATATACCAAATTATATTTTGGTTAATATCTTCTTTGGGTAGAGCCTATACGGCATCTTTTTTATAACAAAGTTTCCAACAAGAGACACAATTATGTCATTATAGATGTAACTTGCCTCTGGTTCGAGCCCTGTCCTTGCTAAATTCCAGATAATGCTTTAAGATTTCCCGTTAAACAATGTGCCTTTTATACTGACACATTTGTATATAATTGAATTTTTGTTTCCATTAATCTCGCAACCTTGATTTAATTTAATCATCCGCGCAATCAGTGATTGTTTAATTATAGTGGAATTATTAAATTTTAGTTTAACTCGTTTCGTTTGTGTCCATGAATCTTAATACTTCGAAATCCACGTAACGATTATTTACAGAAGTATTTTTGGAAATATCATTCATTATTTCCTGTTACCTTACTGTATCGATAGTCTTGGAGTCCCATATTTCGTTTAACATGTATTATTTTTTAGTTATTACCTTCCTTTATAATATTATTATAACCTTTCTTCAGCTAAATAATTTTCTTTCTTCGCCTTCATTTATTTTAACTTAATATCTTAATAGAGCTTTTTGCGTTACGAACATTTTTATCGCTTGTTTAACAATCCGTCATTTTATTTTCATTAATATGGATATACACATATATGTAATTATATTTATCGAAATACCTAAGGGTGATAGACACCTACAAATATGTGACGCGGTATCCATTATAGAATAAACCAGGCACAATTATAAGTGACGCGGTTTGAACGAAATTTCATTCGTAATATATTAATTGTCATTTATATTGTGTGATGATCTGAGGGCTGAATAAGGAACACGGAGAAAGATTATAATAATCTTCCGATTAAAATACGATTTTTCTACATTCCCTTTTTAGTCAGAAACAAGCTCTGGTAATTTGCATTTTTTGTTCGCAAATTTCTTATCAGATTATGTCAGAGCCATTTTGAGGTATTATGCTCGTCGGCCGAAAACTGCAGGGCAAATGGAAGTAGTCTTCAATAACATGGGGTTTTCGGATTCTGGTGTCAAGCGATAGCAACATTCCGTGCACACATGGTATTTTCCATCTCCTGACATGCCATTAACTTCTACTGATGGTAAACCATCAAGCATAGAATTTGTGCGTCCATGGAATTCCAAAATTTGCAGGCGAAATGCTTTGCTATGCCTCAAAACTCTAACTAGCCGGGTGATGTTCAAATAGAACTTTACAGAGCCCAATTGGCGCTTGTTAAATTGTGGAACCTTTGTGATGATAATAAATCGTGTGTGCATTTTTAAATATGTCCCAAATCAAAACTCGGTCACGGTATTCCCGAAAAGTAATTTATGAGTTTGCAATAAGGACGAAACTGGTGTGCTTGATGAATTGCGTTAGCTGCCATGGAATTTTTAGTTCATAATATATATATATATATATATATATATATATATATATATATATATATATATATATATATATATATATATATATAGAATTCTTTTGCTTCATGCCAAGTTGAAGATTAAGAATCACTTTTGCTTAATTGCTATCTTCATTGTGTGAATGATATCCATTCGGCCCAGACGATGGTTTATGTAGGTTTCAGTCAAAATATCGTTCAGAAAATTTAAATTTGCAGTCAATTGTCTTAGTTCAACATGTCAACTTTAAGAACAACAAAACATTCCAGAACCGAAATGCGATGTTTTTCAATCGACAAGGAAGCGTAATGTCCATTTCGTGCATACGCAAGTTATGTCATTGATTTGCACATTTTACTCTTTCTAAAATGAGGGCTTAAATTGCTTATAATTAACTGTTCATTCGCATGAATAAGCGCAAATTATTTAGATGACACAGTTTAATCACACCTGAATAGGTGATAACTTTGCGCATAACTTATAATTATGCATGTTAGTGCACAAAACCTGAAACATCACGTAAACATTGACCACTCTTACAGGATTAAATAAAAAATCATTATAATGTTGGCACCCGGAAATTAATTGCTCGTATTAGTTGTTGGTTAGATTTTACGAAATACTTAACAAAACCTGTCACTTTTTACGCCGAATGACAGTGAAAGCAAAATCTATCAAATTTTGTACCAATATCCATAAAATTTATTCATAACTGATTACAGCAAAACTTGTTCGTGATCAGGCTAATTGCATGTCCTTGCAATGGCCATCGAAAACGTGAATTCTAGACGACAGTTGTGAAATTTATATTAACAGTATTTGTAGATATTTATTAACCATAAAAAGATGTATTGAATTCCTTTCAAAACACGATAAATTTATTTTGTTTACATAAACATAGAAATAAATTCCATTACAGGCACTGAAGAAAATGTGTCGTCTTGTTTTGTCAGCATTTATGCTACCATATATTTGGTTTTGCGCAACTAGCAAAAAATCAAGTCAAATAGGTACTGAAGGATAAACCAGTCAGCATGTAGTAAACTTATAATCTCATGTACACATACATTACATGCTTACTGGAGACTAGTCAGTGGGAGCCGGTACTGTATAGTTTGTCAAGAATAGTTAATTATCTGGACGCTACAATCTTCTACTCTAATGCGCATTAAAACAGCAATCGCATAATAAAAAGTCTTCGACAAAGCCATTTCTAATACAGTTAACTATAAATTACATGAACAAATCCCATGTGATACTTTAAAAATGTTGTTCTAGATACAGAACGTATACCTTTCGTTCATGCTGAATTTGGTAAATCCTTCAGGTCATATTTCAACTAAAACAATAATTGATTGCGCGGATGGTGGTAACAATTCTTTAAATCAAATTTGCGAGCTTGAAGTAAACACTAATCCCATTGTATTTAACCATTCGTCGAACAACATAATAAAACTACCGCCAGCCGCAATGCTCTGACGCGTTTCGACCTTCCATGATCATCATCATTTCAACTAATTAGTCACTAGATTCGCAATATCTAATACTCACAAGCACATAAAATAAACTTTCCACAAAAAAAGAAAATATAAGCATTGTCTCTTGCTTTTTCTGAATTATACAATGCTTAGTTTATACTAACACATGTATGCATTTTATGAGACTGATTTTTACATCAAGATCGCAGTCTTAATTTTAATAATGGCTATCAGCACCCTCGCAACAAATGTTCGTTTAATCATATAAATGTTCAATTCAACACCACTTCCCCTGGTAACGTGGTGTCTTTTATAATGCTATATATTAGATGGCTATTTGGAACTTTAAGTCAAAAGAGATTTCACATAGGTTGCACCTAAATTAAAGGCTAACGAAAATCCCAAACTATAATATAAATGAAAATCGTCTGCAGTGTGTGGCAGGGTGGTTTAACAATTATAGTCATAGACTAAAGATTAAATGTTGTCACCTTCATATTTATCCCACACAATGTGCATATTTCGATTTATTTTTGTTTCCTTACCAGAAGCAACTAAGATATGTGAGTTAACAGCTCTCAGATCAAATTGAGAAGTAAAAACAATTTCACTACGATTTCAATCTGATTAACTGAATGTGAATAGCCAAGTTTATTTTAGTTATGTTGGTGAATTCATCTACCACTTTCACATTTAAATGCTTTCATATCCTCTTTAAAATGGCTCTTCAAGTACCGTGTTACTTCTTTAAAAATCATGTCTGTGATATTCAAATATTCAGGGATGAATTACGATAATCATTTCAATTTTCAGACTGATAAATCAGCTTCCAAAGGTAACCCAGTTTTTTATAATATTGATTAATCGATATTGTTCATTTGACAAAGGCTAATTCAAATTTAGGTATGCACCGTTTTTGGGACAGATATTTTGGGCTCTGGCTGTAATTTCCGGCGTCTTCATGAGTTCGATCTTAACTTATCATACTATTTCTTGGTAAGATTCTAATTCCGTAATCAAATGCGCATTCTTTATTTTCAGTATTAATACTGGCAGACAAATTGATCTGTTGCTTTTGATTATCATCGCGTCATGTAGTAACTTGATACCCGCCTCTCTATTCCATAAAATTGCGAAAATGTGCATTAGTGAGCAAACCAAAACGTCCTCGCAATTGTAGCTCATCATATATTTATTATAAATCCAAGTTTGACAAAAAAAGATACGACAAAACATATCAGAGAATAAAAGATATAGAAATAAGATTTTAACAGAACTCGATCCCGACCTTGAAAACGAAGTTTAAATAATTTAATAAGCTTTCCATTTTTTATTATCTAGTTCCTCCTAATTTCTTGAAGGTATTGCAGTCTTATCCATTTATTACCGTAGTAGTGCGGATATATTTTAATAAAAACCGAAAAATGCTAGGTAGAAACGGAGACTATGAAATCTTTCCATTTTAAATCATCAATAAAAGTATAAAATTTCCAAAGAGGACTTATAATTAAAGTAAACGTAATTCGTCATATGGTTGCATATTTTGTGTCGCTTTATTGTATAAATTAGTTAAACAATAATTGCTACGAGTGTAAATTTATTGTCGAATGAAGTTAAGTAAAACGTCTGCATTAACACATGTACATGTTATATATATATATATATATATATATATATATATATATATATATATATATATATATATTTATAATGTCCATTACTTTTTAATTTAACACAGTATTCTTATAATTAGGAAAACACAAATAACGAAGTGGATAAAGGCCATTTATTTCGTGAATACTAATCATCTCTTATACAATCATACATATTTATACATTTTGGGTTTTCAATTGATTATGCTAGTGGTAACAAATCTGACTCGTTTTTACTGCTGTTTCTTGTTTTGACTAGTTGGTAAGTGTGTATGCGTTTGTGTTTTTGTGTATGCGTGTTTGCATGTAAAGGTCATTCTCGCAGTATTGCGAAGTGATGTCTGAGATCTTGTCATTATTGTTTTGATAACTTGAGAATTAACCATTTGTGCGCATTGTTCACTGTTACATATACAAGTGCTATTTTCCCGGTATAATTGATCGTTTCACCTCATTGCGCCAAGTTTTCACGTGGTAACAACGCCAGTGTTGATTGCAGTGTTAAACGCTCACATTGTTTGGAGACTTCTGTCATCATATGCGCCTCTGTTATTTCCACTTCAGTTTGTTGCCAATCCGATTGTACGTTTGTTGATTCTAGTCGAGGGCCTGTTTGTTCTTGGCTGGATACTAGTAGGTTGTTGTTGAATTTTGTTATTCTTGGCCAGTCGATAAGGATATCATGTTGATGAAACTTTTGAATATTAAGGTCAGGTGCTTGTTGTTTTATGTAAACGAGTCAGATTTGTTACCACTAGCATAAGCAATTGAAAACCCAAAATGTATAAATATGTATGATTGTATAAGAGATGATTAGTACTCACGAAATAAATGGCCTTTATCCACTTCAAGTATTAGTTTTCCTAATATAAGAATAAATATATATATATATATATATATATATATATATATATATATATATATATATATATGTATATATATATATCAGTTGCGTTTATCATTGGTGGGGAATTATAATAAGGCAGTAACCCGTTTGCAATTGTAGCCATACATTTCAAGAATATTTCTAGTTTTATAGCAACTACAGTTTTTATTCGTCTTTGGTTCAAACGGAACCATGTCTATATCGCTTTCGACATAAAGCTCGAATTAACCATTTTGATTTTATATAGTAGGCATCATAATGACAGGATGCAATTATAAATGTATATATTGTCAGTTCAACCAAAACATCGCCAAATGTCAGCTCAATAAAGTAGAATCCGGTCTGGTGTTTGAATTTAATTTTCTCATTTTGAAACTATGTGTAGTTTATTTTGATAACATATTCACATACGATTTTACAGTAGCTCTTTCGCTCCTTACTATCGACTGATATATTGAACAATAGAACACATGATATATTTCACAAAGGCCAAAACATTCCACACAAAAGTAAACTATAATATATATATATATATATATATATATATATATATATATATATATATATATATATCAGTTAAGCGTGGCTCGATTATTCTACTTCTTATAAATTTTATTCTTATTTTCTTTTTCCTGTCACAACCGACTTCTAACATCTCCTATTTACAAACATTTTAATTCATTTTCGCTCCTTTTCTTTTTAAACTTCTGTTAATCCTATACTACCATTTCTTTATATTTATTCCTCTCTCTAATTTAAAATAATTTTACTGACCTCTCTACTTTTCTTTCTTTCTGATTACAATTTTCTACGCAATTTTCGCTTCTTTTTATCTACTATTTGTTTATTATTTATGGTTTATTTACTTTCTTAAGTCTAGTTCTTTTTCTCCTGCTTATTATGTTTATTTCGGTCATTATTTTTCCCTATATTAGCCTACTTTGGCTCGTTTTTAAGCCGCATTTAATTTTTTTCTCAGTTTACTCGCGTTTTATCTGCCTCTCTCTCTTCTCCTCATTGGCTGATTAGGCGCCACCGCGTGCTTGAATATAGTGTTCCTTCTTCTTTTAACGCATTTTAAACTAATAAATAAACCAAATCTATTAGGTGTCTTCCGTTTTGTGATTTTTTAAACAGCTAAAGATTATTTAGTTGAACATAAGGCTAAATTAGCTGCCTTTAATTAATGCTTCAGTTTCTACGTGCATGAAGTGTATTTTAGTTTGAAGCTCTAATTGATAAAAACTTAAGCCCCGATGTGGGAATTACGAATTTGCACCATGAAAGAGGGCGAAGAGTGGTTGAGCGGCATTGGAAACACAACAGCAAGTATCTGCCAAAATGTGCATTATCGGACCGTTCTATTTGGGAAATATCACCATACGGAAAACAACATTAATTGTCCATCCATTCGATTAGCTAGATTTTAAGCAAGTTAACGTACTGCATATGGAAGAAAACCGAAAGTCAGGAGTGGCGTAGTAGATTTTTTTACGAAATTGCGCACAATAACTAAGATTTAGTTTCTAATTAAACATAAAATATGCAGATACAATCAATTTCCTATTTTTTACCGTTTTTATCATCACTAATGATATTTCTATCTGGACGAATTCATACATTCGTTTACCTGGATTGGGCTACATAATTAGAAATGATCGACTTTAGGGAAAATCTAATGTAAATCTTGCAATTATATCTAGTTAATTTTTCAGTTTAATTAAAAATTATATGATCTGGCGATTTTAGTCACAGTCGTTTTTTAATATTTATTGGTATTTATTGCATTTATGCTAGTGTACTAAATAAATATTCTGATATTCAACTCTGGTAACAAAAATCCACTTACTGAATGTAAACGTTGAGAAATACTGTATCATTGGATTCCCGTTTGGCCAAAATAAAAATAGTAACGACTATCACGACTTTGTACGTATGTTTTCTTTGCCATATGTAATCTTGCCAGTTAAATCACCATAATCAGCGCTTTTCCTTACATAAGTCACAATCGGACATGACGCTTTTTTAAACACTAATATTTATACATAAACTAAATAATTGGCATTAGTCGTAGTTTTGCGCGAGTTCCATGGTGCGAGAAATGAGCTATATTACTCAAAACCAATGGTTGTTTGATTCCATATTGATGAATTAAAAAGTTAAAGTCGTGATCGAGTGGATGAATTTCATTTTATATCCTATAATATGTTCATTTGAAGATAAAAATGAGTTATATATAGCATAAAAATAAAATGGCTTAATTTTACATGTTGTCAGAATGAACTAACTAAAGTATAATATAGCTAATAATAGTTTTCTGCACTGTTCATTTTACACAGCTACTGTTCATAAATTTTAAATGGTACAAATAAGATATTTGGTTAAAGAAGACAGTTTGTTTCGAGAGTGGAAGTGTGTTAAACCTAATGTTTACCGTGAATCTTGGAAATTTTTTTCTCGTGGTTCAGTTTGTTCTTGAAGTCCTTATGGAGATTAGAAGATATCCTCAGTAGGGTAGGTTCATCTAACCTTTCTTCTGCTGCCTTTTGCGCGAACCTAATGAGGTCTCATAGATGAATGTCGCTAGCACATTTAATCCTCATTTGAGTTAAGTAAAATCTAAGAATGATTGAAGATAGTGGGTTTATGATATTATAGGACTTTTGATAAATAAAACATAAGTATAGTTCTAAGACAGTCATTCAATCTGGATATTTGACATTAACCAGAAAGAAATAAGTGAAACTTAGTCCCATCAGAGATGTATGAAATCTCATGAAAAGACTAGTCTCATGTTTGATGCTGAAACCATGCGTCCAATCAAGATAAGAAAAAGAGAGCACAGAACTGCATGTAAGTATGCATATGTTATTAGGTCTAATTTTGATCGTCATGCAGTGGAGATTTAGAAAACAATTTAACTAATATTTGTTGCGCGAACGCTGATAAAAATCACTATAACCAATTTTGAAATCTTGATATATACATTTGACCTTTCATGAGCATTCATTTATCAATATAATCTAAGCATTGTATAGTTTTGTAAAGGCAATTCATCCAGTAGACCGGTTTCGTCCTTATTGGGAGCTCATCACGTTCTGTCCAGAATTTGCGGTAGACAGGGCTGAATTACCCGGCCACACTCAATTAACTGAGATGACATTAGACGCATAGCGATATGTAATCGTATAAAAATGGCAAGGTTGGTTTCGTACGTCTTTCTTGCAAAACAAATTAAGTCTTTTGTAGGACATGACCTGCAAACCGGGGATGGTGATCTGTTTTCATATTCTACCTGAACTATATATGTGTTTAATCATTTGGAACATTTATAAGCAAAGAAATCACATCAAGCGTCATCATAATCTTATTTATAGAATTTATATCTTTAATGGACGAACAGCCGAGTAATTTCCTAATAGTTTACACACGTTTCAAGTATACGATTAACCATTTATCCAGTTCATGGAACGAAGAATTCGCCTCTACTCCCATACGACAAACTTTGTTACGTCTTGTAGCTTGTTCATTGTTGATATTGATGATCCAATTTTATGTGCTTCTGTCCAGTCAGCAAAACTGACATTAATTATGAGTTTAATTTCATTAGTTAACTTCTGCACAGCTTTGTCTATTTCATCTGATGTGCAATCCAGGTGCAAGAATGTTGTATTATCACTCACTACTTTCTTTACTTTTCGTATTAAGTCCAATTTGTCTATTATAAAAACGTCTTTTCCTTTATCAGAGTTATATTTCTTCTGATAACTTTAAACGTATTCAATCGTTGCATTAGCAATACATGCTTATTAGATAAAATATAATTAAACCAATTTTATATTCTGGGTTTGTTTAATTTAAGTCGGCTGTGTGTTGAAATAGCAATTCAAATTCTGCCTCAAATTTAATATCGCGTTAATCTGTTCCATAATTGTAGTTCATTAATAGTGCTTCTTTTATTATCTGATAGGTTTGACAAATTTATCAATATCGGTCGGTATTAAATCACATAATTTATTCAAACTAACATGTTTTGTCTTTCTGGAAAAACGTGAATAATCGAATTCTGTGAAAATCGAATGAGCTGATCAAATATAAAAAATACACACCCGATTACATCCTGCAACACCACCAACAATTTCTTTTAACTGGTTAATTCTGGAATACTCCATTATTGCCAGATTTCTTTGCTTAATTAGTAGTTTAAACTTACGCAAACTATGTACCAACTCTCCATTATAACGCAATTACTCAATAAATTTATGATAATGCTTTTGCCATAATGACGTTCTTTGCGTTCACCAATTTAACGTCGCTATTTCAACTGGTTTCTTTAGAGATTTCGTTTGAATTCGAACTTTGCTCAGAGTCATATTACCATACCCATGTTTTTTAATTGTCTGTTTGTTTTGCTTTTATATATATATATATAATATATATATATATATATATATATATATATATATGTGTGTGTGTGTATTAATTTGCTATATGTCTAAGGAGAAACTTTGGCAGAAACAATTATTGTATATCATAAAATCTTATTTAATCTTTGCGCTATGAATTTTATAAAAGCTCGCATTTTAAAACGATATATTATGGAAATCGTCGTAGTTGCTGATGAAAATTAACGTGGTCTAGCTGTTATCAGGCAGTGCCATTAAAAACGATATAAGTTTTTAATAGACTATTTGGTACAAAAAATTGTTACGTTTAACAGTTAGTTTGTGGCTATTTGTTGCGACTAAAGTCATAATCGTCAATCCTTCCTCTTGAATGCTCCCATCCACAGCCAATTTTCCGTCAGAGCCGATACTTTTTCTCAGCAGCTAACGTACATCATATTATTCAGATACTCTATATTCAACACTTATCGAGGTGTGATGCCTGCATAGGTTCACCATATATATTATACACATGCGCGCATACCTATATATATGTTTTACTGGCTATTATGCTCGAGGCAAGTTTATGTATTTGAAAACTGGCGTAGATATATTAGAAGATGGTTTTAACATGATGAATTTGCGAAAAGCTTTATATATTTTATTGATGCAATTATCACTGTAAGGTAAATAGTGATAAATCGCTTCCTCGTGTGTAGGCATTAAACAAAAATGCATATCAATGCGTTTTCATTTTGTGTGCGTCTTTGCGTAAAAAACAAATGACATTCCTTTCAATCAAGAGCTTATCTTTGGAATGTGGGAAGTTTAATGCACATTATAGTTTTCACTAATCTAGTCCTATCCGAACGCGTATATATATATATATATATATATATATGCCTTTCTCCAGAGCCATGACTCATAAATTATGTGTGTGCCTCTTAAATCCGCCACATATTATAGCGTCTACCAATCAGGTTACTTCAAGTTCATATTTTCATTGCAGCTTAAATTCACGTTTAAAATTTTTAAAAATCTGAGAACGATCAGCTCTGCAGGCGTTCGGTTTACTTCCTTATAATTGCCAACATTTAAGTGAATGGGACGAAGAAATTCGGTAGATTTCGTTTCGGCCAATCATATTTATTGACCCTGCCTAGTTTACCAATCAGAAACTATTTTTAATTTACTATTGAATTATGCAAGAATGTCTCTAGATCTGATCACCTTAATTTTTGTGACGACGCATGATCTCAGTCAATAGCTTTCTACATCTATTTGTGCACACAATGTGTCATCTTTATGCTTAATCGTCATTTATTCTATTGAAGTGAATTCCTCGTCAAAATGGTCGATATTGGAACGAGAAAGTCAGTTGTTGAACGCAAATGGTGGAGATTCAACATATGAAGCTCGCTATTCGCAAGCATTCATATGATAAAAGTCTGTTTTTATTTGATGTAATGGTGGACGCAGCTCAAAAGGGATTTAAAATTTGTCCAGATGCTTTCTGCAGTAATTTTTTTGATGATGTGTTCCACAATTCAAGCCATTTATCTCGATTGTCCGCTCGAATAGGGCGTAAATGTGATTTTTAGCTTCATATAAAACAAATTGGATTAATTATATGATAGTTGAATAAATTTTACAAATTTATGGATTTAAAAATGAAATTATTTTGTTTGTACTACGGTGCTACAACCCATTTCAATTACGAATTCAAGAGAAAATTATCATTGTATTTGAACGTTTCTATCACATGTGATTTTCCAATTGGATTTTACGTGACTTTATACAGGAAGGCGAAACATTTTATTTACCAACATAATCTGTACGTAAGCGAGAAAAAAATATTTGTGTGCTTATTATACATTGGTATTATCACAATCTTGGTTAACTATTTATTGCGATCGAGATGATCTCAGATAGTAAAAATGAAGGATTGATCATAAATTATATAGAATATGGATTCCATATTTGTCTGACACAGTGTTATCTAATACTGTTGTTTGATCATAAATTTTAAAACATTTCATTGATTGATATATATGAAACGGCTTTGTATTATTTAAATTAAATTGGCGAAATCGAGTTCAACACTAAACACATATTATTTTCATAATCACACAATATTGTAAAAATGCCATCGGTCACATGTATTAATGCCATTCTTCCTGCCCTGGTCATCATCAGAATATGATGGCAAACAGATTATCAAGGATTCAACCATCAAGCATATAAAGTTTACAAATTCGTCTAAGAGATTGTACCGTCCTATTATTCCACATTCTTCGACCAAACATATAGTGGTTAAAGGGCGTAATACTGGCTCCTACTGATAAGTCGCCAGTAAGCACGAAATGAATGTGCATGAGATTATACTTTCCGTTCATGCTGCCTTTGGTTTATCCTTCTGGTCACAACTGAACTAATTTGTTACTAGGTTTGAACACCTAATACATACTTGCATATAAATTGTGTGTCAAAGCGGAAATGTGGCACTCATCTCTAGTAGACACATGCAAATTTTTATATACTGGAATTGACGGATGTACAATTTCAGGAACATAATATAACTACCGTTTAATGGTCTTATCTTGTTCGAAGTGTTTGTATCTCCTCTTATTTTTCGGGATTGTATTGAAAACGCCATGCCCACATACTGCCGATTAAGTCTTATGTTCATATTAGACAACAAGTAGCGAGATAAAATACAGAAATCAATCAAATTTGTGATACTATCCTCTAGATTTCTGAATGCTATAGTGCTAATATAATCTATC
>JAQBSW010004541.1:17500-68042 GCA_029291075.1 Eudiplozoon nipponicum
GTAAACGCCTGGCCAGTTCAAGCATACACGACTTTAAAAAGACATCTACGTTGCATATCGCTAGTGAACCACTGTCTTCTTGACTGTGACTTGGCCTTAAATCACTTGCAAGTCCTACTCGCCAGAAGAGCGAGATTATTGGCATAGATGCTGGAATCCATTTGAAATGTCCAAGAATCCAGTGCGTGAAAAATATAAATCTTATGTTGACAATTTATTTACACTGCGCCGCAATCTCATCAACGAAGCGACAATTACGATATTTTTTTTTACTTCGAAATTTAATCGCGACGATATGCTTAAGTAATTCAAGACCGACTTTGAAGCATGCCACGATTTACGATCGTGGGTTGTCTCTTTGCACTATCAGTTTCGCAGACATCCGACTGATTCCCACTTTCCAGTACGCATTGTTTTCGTCTTCGTTGTGGTTGGGTGCTAATTCGACTTCCGAATTCTTCAAAGTCGTTCATATAAACCACTAGAAATGAGGCACGAAAATTAGATCATATCCCATTTCAGTGGTTAGTATGAACGGTGTGGAAACCTGCGGAATACAGGGACGAATCCGCACCCAGGCAATAAGAAGACAATTTTGGTCAATTGGATCTTGCGAACGTGATAGTACAAAGCAGCCACCCACGATCGCAAGTCGTGACATGCTTCAGTACGACGTACGGAATCCGCAACCCGTCAAAAAATATCAGGACCAACTTTATCGCTTGTTCCCGAATCAACGCTGCGGTAGACGTAGAACACCGCTGTGCATGAAGAGGTCAACTTACGGTGTCAAACGTATTTACATCAAGGAACCATACTCACCAGCAGACTTCTGTTCTGTAAGCATAATGAGGTGTTTTTCCACATTAAAGTTGAATATTGAAACAGAAAAAAGTTTTAATTAGGCACTTAAAATTATCATTCAGATAAACTTAACTTCAAGTTAGGTTGGTAAAATAATACTTTCTTTTAAAGGCAACAAGTTGTCAATTAAACACGAAATGAATGCGCAGGTGGTGGTAACGAATTCTTTAAATCAAGTTTGCGAGCTTGAAGTAATCACCAATCCCATTGTATTTAACCAGTCTTCGAATTACATAGCAAAACTCCCACTAGAGTCTTCGAACAACATAGCAAAACTACCGCAAGAGTCCAAGATTAACATAGCAAAACTACCGGCAGCAGTTTTGCTCTTTTGTTCGAATACTGGTTAAATAAAATGGGATTGGTGTTTACTTCAAGCTCGTAAACTTGATTTAAAGAATTTTCCAACTATTCGATTTTTGAAATCCAAAATTATATAGATATACTTAGAAAAGTAAGATGGATGCCTAACCTCTGTAGTCCGACCACGTCGACATTTGGTGATGAATTTACGTAGTACAAATAATTTTACAATTAAACGGACACGTTTGCCACGGTTGATTATTGCAGGCAAGCGACATTCATTAAGGAGAGTTTCTCGCTATTAACGTTGTGCCGTGCCCAAACTTGGGAAAGTTCATAACATTTTTCAAAATTATGTAAAATATTTAGACGGAATAAATTGCCAATCTCTTTGACGGTTGATTCACTTAATTTCTCGCATTAGCGATCAGTATTCAGAAGGAGACAGCAATTGTGTAAAGTTATTTAATTATTGATTATGTGTTAAACTAAACTCTTTTCTTGCATTTATTTATTTAAATCCCAAATCTGAATGAGATAGTGAGAAGATTTAATATTTATTTAGCATATTTGAGTATTAAATTATAAGTCTAAGGTGTTTGTTAATGACTTCATATCTATTTACACTATTGAAATATATTTAAAATCTATATAGGTAGACGAATATTGGTTGCGCGTCGGTGATTCCAATCATTTAAATCAAGGTTGTTATATTAATATAAACACCCGCCCTATTATATAGATAAATTTGTCAATATATACTAAGCAATGTTCAATAAAGAAAAGGCAATTTATCCAGTAGGCCGGTTTCGTCTTTTTGGGAACACATGACGTGCTGTCCAGAATTTGCAGCACACATGGCTCGATTCTGGGCAAGTCCTCTTTGGAGTATGCTTCACTAACCACTAATCCAACCGGCTGCAATATTATTTAAATCAAGATTTCCAACTTGATATAGACACCAGTCCCATTGTTCACATACATTTGTCAGTATCAACTAAGTATTTTATTATTTAAGAAAGACAATTCATCCAGTAGATCGGTTTCGTCAGTATTGGGAACATCTCGGGTACTGTGCAGCATTTGTCGTGGACAGGGTGGCTCAGTGGTTAGAGCAGCAGACAGCGAAACAGACTTGTGCAGGTTCTAGCCCTGACCGCGGAAATTTTTGCCAATATGTTTACAGCGTCCAAAATAGACAGATTAAACAATGTCAAGTTTATAATGACAATTATATGCATATAATGGGATTGATGTTTAAATCAAAATTTCATCCGTAATTAAATAATATTTATAATCTGGCATTTAGGCTGTTTTCAAAATTGGAAGATTTTTCCTATTACGTTTAAATACTGTAACAACCAAATGCACATATATATTAGTTCGATAAACTTCTAATAAAACATATTTGGAGAAATATCCTGCAGCATTTAAAAGTATGATAGAAACCTTTCAGTTATTAAAATTCGTATTGTGACAACTTGTAAAATCTACTGATAATTGTATTTGAGGTGTATAATATGTGTAGTCTCAAACATATTGAGTTGGAATTGTTTTAAAGTTTAAAATTTCCACTTTTGATTCGCATTATTATTTTAGACCTAAAAAATGTATACAGGAGTGTTTAAATGAAAAATCAATATAAAGTGACAAAATTGCTATATTCTTTGTCGATATAACACGTTTAATTATTATCCTTTGCGATAAATATTCCGTATAGTCACAAACTGTTTCATGTAAGTTAGAATATGTGCTTTACTTGTTTTGAGATTCATTTAATTTTTAAACCCCGAACTAAATTTATCTGGCTTTGTAAATTAATGAGTACTAACTTTATTAGATAATACATTTACAAGAGTGACATTTTCACTTCAAAATAAGCGAATATGATTTTATTAGACAGAATGAAACATTTCGTTTAAACTAAACGTCCTTAAACACCAATGTAAAGGATAGGCTCCCTCAAGTTACATAATTAAATCGAGTTTATTGACACAACTGCAGTTGATTTTCAGGTAAGACATGTAGGCTATCAACAAAACTGGTTGGAGAATATTTTAGGCATAAGACAACTTTCCAAAGAGAGGACACGTCAGCCATAGGACGGAAAATCTTTCTACACATATCTCTAAAACCAGGTGCATATGTAATTGTAATTTAAAACAAAAAAATATAAGGAGCTGCATGTTCCATAAGCCGTCAGTGAAAACAAATTTACTCCACATATTATTATGAAAAACAATTTTCACGTGATTTCAATATAATTAGGTGAGTTGTCTGTGTAGGCCTCTCCATATTTGTGGGTTTCTACGCAGTTTGTGTATTATGTTGTAAATGTTTTGTCCAACTAATTCACTTTTGTTAATTTAAACTTATTATACAATGTACAAGATTTGTTGTGTTCTGGAAAGTATAAAGAGCCTTTCTAAACCATGTCTTATAGGTCTGTTTATATTATGAAATTACGCTTCAATACGCATTATTTTTGAAATTTTATTACTTAAACTCAAATCATTTGACCAAAAAATTATAAATTATTTGATTGCAAAAGGAATGTATAATGTAAACTTATGACAAGCACGAAATTAAGCGTAGATTAAAATGTAATTTCTCACTCGAGTTCGGTGGCGAATAGGAAAAAAATTGTATTTATGATGCAATAATAAAAAGTAATCGCTTCCGACTTTTATAAGAAAAATTGTAATTCATTTAAGTTCTCCTTCTACTGATAAACTGGCACTTACATATATATGCGCATCTGCTTTGGTATAAATACACATTGCATGGAAAGAAGCCCAAAAATATTTCCCACGTCATGATGTCGGGGCTGATAAAAGCAGACCCAAATTTTCTTTTTCTGCTCAACTTTGTGCAAAAACACGTTTTATTATTTTTAAATTCCCTGACTGGCGTATAAGAAATTTCAACATGCGATGCATACAGGACAAAACTGTTATGGGTCTTCTTCGATAACTTCAATGCAGACAAGCTTAAACCGTCCAATCTCATTATCAAAATTCTACAGTTAACTGACTAACAAGAATCAAACTGCGCTGTATACTTCTATGTATAAATAAATAAAAGGATATATATATACATATGTATATACATATATATGATATATATATATATATATATATATATATATATATGTATATATATACATATATATATATATATATATATATATATATATATATATATATATATATGTATATATATATATATGTATTTATATATATATATATATATTCCGTGTAAAATTAACAAAGCATAATTTATTAAATGCATTTCGTATTTGGCACTCAAAATTACCTTCCAAGGATGGCTTCAGCCACACAAGCTGCGCGTTGCCTGGAACTACAATGTATATCCTATCTTAGTTTTTGAGTTTATCCTATAGGTAGAATCTAATTGTTATCGCATTCAACCTAAAGATTAAGCAAGTTATACGCTGAGTAACCTACGCACCAAATACCATTTTACATGGGGTATTGGAGATGGATTGAAGTTGTGTGAAACATTTTATTATATAATCATTTTAACTATAAAGTAATCATTCCATGCTTTAAAGATTCAATGAAGTTCACAAGAGTATCACCTTGACGTCATAGCATGGGGAAGTCGATTTTCCCTCACTTATGCCAAAGGTTAATGACAATTTAAACATAACAATTAACCACACACCAAGCTGGACTGCAAAACTGGTGTATATTTGCAGTTTCGTGACATTTTAATATAATTTATCAATAATTCTCGGCTCTATTTCAATAGATAACACATTTGTCGGTTCATAATAAATAGGCGTCGAATTTGTTAAAGTAAAAATTATCTGAAGTCTAACAGTTACAGTAGAAAATTGATGGAATTAATCGTTGAATTAGGAAATCAAAAGGTAGCAATTTTTTTGTAAGCAGCTTATTTAAGGAAAAAGACAATCTCAAACTCAATGTAGAACAAAATTAAAGCAACATTAACTTACATATTTAATGCGGTTAAGCTACAACTGTTAAATAAGGTTACACATAAAACATTACTAAAAATCACAGTTAATTAGTCGTTAATGTCGATCACCAAGTATTTAATAAACTTCTGCTTAAGTTACCCATCAACGTCGATCGAATCGACGTCCAATTACGCAAATTAAAATCATCGCCCGTTCGAAAAAATGGTGAAAGTAAATCAGCAATTATGCAAAGTTCTTCTGAGGTAGTTTTTAAGAAACTTATTATATGCAAAAACAGAATGAGTTAGCCATACAGGAAACATTGTAATTTTTTTTTAAATTGCAGGCTGTTTTGCAAAGCAGTAAAAGCATTTACTATAATCAAGGATCCGATCTTGATAGAAATACCCGGCCCATTAAATATATATTTTTGACAGTATAAACTAAGAATTTTAAAGTGTAGAAAAGACAATTCATCTAGTAAACCTGTTTTGTCCTTATTGGGAACTCATCACGCTCCGGCCAGATATTCCCACGGCCAAAGCTCGAAACAGTCACGTCTGCTACGGAATCTAATGCTCTAATCACTGAGGCACCCTGCCACACACTACACTACACACAATATTCAGTTTTATACTAGCTAATGTAACTCGGTTAGACATTTCTTATTTGGATTTCACATTACATCCATTTTGATCCAAAGTTCGAACTAAACATCCGCAGTTTGTCATTATTGAACAGGCACCACGCTACATTGGAAAGTGTTATTAAAATGATCATTTATATAATTAAAATAAAATTGGTTGTGCCGGTGTTGATAAAGATTATTATAATCAAGTTTGCGATCTTGATCTAAACAAATTCTGGATGAATTTCTTTTTCCACACTTTATAATTCTTAGTTTATTCTGAAAATGTATTTACTTTATGTGCCATAGTTTTGTTTCAAAATCACAATCTTGATCATATTTATTGTTTTTTTCGCTCACACAAACAATTTTCGTTTAATTATATAAATGTTCATTTCAATACCACTTCCCCATGTAGTGTGGTGTCTGTTCAGTAATGACAGATTGGGGATGGTTAGTTGGAACTTTGGGTCTAAATGAGCTCCACCTAAAGGAAAAATAGACTAACCAAGTTACATTAGTTAGTATATAACTGAAAATTGTGTGCAGTGTAGTGTGCGGCAGGATGGCTCAGTAGTTATAGCACGAGGTTTCTAAGCAGACGTGCCTAGGTTCGAGTCATGTCCGCGACAAATTCTGGCCAGTACATGATGAGCTCCCAATAAGGACGAAACGGCCTGCTGGATGAATTGCTTTTTCTAAACTATATAATTCTTGGTTTATACTGAAAATTTATTTACTTTATGTGCCATGGCTTTGTATCAAGATCACAATCTTTATTATAATTATTGTTATTAGCGCTCGAACAATCAATGTTTTTTAATGAAATACATGTTCATTTCAAAACGACTTCTCATTGTAGTTTTGTGCCTGTTAAGTAATAGCTGTTTGGGGATCGTTGGTTGGATCTTTGGTTCAAAATGGATGCTATATGAGCTCCGCCTAATAGAAAAAAGACTAACCGCGTAACACCAATTAGTATATTACTAATAATGCTGTGTAGTGTGCGGAAGGGTAGCTCAGTTGTTAGAGCACGAGATTCCGAAGCTGAGGTGTCCAGGAACGAGGAATGACGTCGGCAAATCCTGGCCAATAGGTGATGAGTTCCGTAAAAAGACGAAAAGAACCTACCGGATGAATTGCCTTTTCTACACTATAAAATTCTTAGTTTAAACTGACAAATGTATGTACGTAATGAGTCAATTTCGCAACATTGATTCTAATAATTTTTACCACCGCCCTCGCAATCAATATTCGCTGAATTACAGAAAAAGTATGTTAGGACATTGAGCTTGAATTGAAGATGACGGATGTAGTTTATTGGTCGTTCCCATATTTCACACACTCCGTATTTCAATTAGATGATTCTATGTCTTTAAATAAACACACACACGCACACACACACACACACACACACATATATATATATATATATATATATATATATATATATATATATATATATATATATATAAGATATATATGGAAGTCCTGCCTTTATATTTTAATATTCACGTCTAAACATACTAAAAACGTCCACAAATTATTTTCAGGCGTTTGTAGTATTCATATAAGTAATGTAGTTTTCGGACCTTACCAATAAAAATATCTTTTGAGTGTAATTAAAATTGCTTTTTAAACGGTCATTTCAGCTTTACGCGTGCTTTAATTTAAAGTTTCATAATATCCAATTGCGAAACCACTTATTATGTATAGGCATTTATTACCGTTCAAGGTCGTTTATTTCTACGTGTCATGAACTATTAATGATCTGGCTTGAAAGAAGCGTACTTTTTTTCATTCAATTATGGTATAAACCGTTTTCTCGTGCACAAGATATTTTATCGTGACTTATTCTATGTGTACTTGGATGTAGGTATTCCGAGTTCATACAATGTATGCTAGCCGTAAAGCAAGTTCAGCTGAATGGCCCTGAATAAGGCCGATGTAAGTAACGTAGAAATATGATGGAGGTCCAGTGGCCCTCTGGGATGTTGCTGGTTACCGGGCAGCGAAAAGCAGGCCTGCTGCAAATTCTGCAGATGAAGAGATGCTGACTAACTGACACAATGTAGACGTTGCTTAGTCCAGGGCTGTGTGTCTGTCATCACCATGAAGTTGCATATGACCCTTTTCCAACGCATTTAGTTCACGCTCATAAAGTCGACTTTCAATAGAATATTGAGTGATATTGAGGTGAAATGTCACCCTACTCTGCCTGTTTCATACAGCAGAAACGAGAAGTTTAAAATATGCCTTTTCGTGCTAATTTAAACGAGCAAAATTTAATTGAGTAAGGAGAAGTGGAAGCGGAATTGATTCAAGAAATATTTGAGAAACGGCATGGACTAATTTGTCAAAACCCGGGACTATTAATATGACTAGAAACGAAAACGGTTAGAAACACGTGTACTGCGCATTGCTTACAAAGTTAGCCATGTAATTTCGAAAAATATTGTAAAAAATATATTTTATAGTCTCGTTCTATTTATATATATATATATATATATATATATATATATGCATATATATTATATAGAGTGATTGTATTGATGAGACGTCAATAAGCACTCCAGAAATGTGTAAATGAGAATATAGCTTTTAGTTAAGCTGATTGTGGTACATCACTTTAGTTCTCTCTAAACTAATTTGTTACTAGGTAAACAGGATCTAAGTAACAAAAGCATATATAATTTACACATTTATTGGAAAGATGTCTTGATTACTACGCAATTTTACAGCTCATGTCCATCCAAGCCAAAGTGTATGAGTTTGATGGAGACACAGCTGTTCATAATAAGTGGTAATTCCCAATTTGATCACATTTTACCTAGCTAAACGACAAATGTTGACACAATTAACACACTCCTTGTATGTATATATATATATATATATATATATATATATATATATATATATATATATATAGTATAATGAGTTCATTTTGACGAAGACTTACTGAAGACTTCAAATGATTTTGACCCAATTACTGCTTGAATACACACTCGTAAAAAGGAATTGGCTCTCAAACTTTGCTGCTTTTTCTGACTAAATATATTTTGTGTATAGGGCGCGATACGGGGTCCCTTTGATTATTCGTCATGTGTACATGAGCGTACACCTGCAAGTACTGCTTGCTCTGGTATATTCGTCCGGTTCTATTTGAACATATTTCTTACTAGGTGCGCAAGACCTATATACATATATGTATATATATATATATATATATATATATATACATATATATATAAATTAGCTCTACGCAACGAAGAATATGTAAATTGAACCATAGTTCTAAGGAAAAAACAAACATAAGAAAACTGCAGATGTATTTCGAAAATGCATTTTCTATTTAAATCAAGTTTGCGTTTTTCAGAAAACGCAGAAACCCTAGTTTACCACACAAAATTTTCGAAAGCTGTCACTAAACAAAACTGACGTGTTTTGACCTTAAATGTTCATTGTCAAGAAGATATTACACTCATTATGACCTAAATTTGCAATAATGCATTAAATGTTTCATTACTGTTACGCAATGAATTCAAATATGATATTCCATGGTCAGCATGAACAAATGGGATATTCTCATTTACATACATTTTCGTTTTTACGGTCGACATTTCAATAGCAGCCGAACTACGCTATATATATATATATATATATATATATATATATATATATATATATATTATAATTTAATTAGTAAGAGTATACATATTTAAGAAATTTACTTTTCAATCATTTATGTATGTACATCTTGAGATTTTATTTGATTATGTGGGTGGCAACTGGTCTGTTTTTCCGTTTAACTACTCTATCGTGTTTTGGATGATTTGTAAATGTCTTAGCATATGTGTCTGTTTGTGTGTCTGTATGATTGTAGGAGTCGTTCTCGGTATCTTGCAGAGTGAAGTCTGAGACCCAGTCATTCTTCTTTTGATGATTCTAGTTTAAACCAAATACACGGTTTGTTAGCTGCTACTTGTTCTATTGTTGTTTCCTTTATATATATATATATATATATATATATATATATATATATATATATGCAAGTAATATTATGTAAAAAAACAGCTGTTGAAAAATCGTTAGGTTCGATTTGGAATACTGCATTAGCTTATGCATGAAAAAGGTAAATTCTTATTCAGCCACGCTAGTCGCACTTAGATGAACATAACAGTTAGGAAAATGCACACACACACACACACACACACACACACGTGTGACACGCGAATAAAAGATCAGTCTGAATTATAAATAATATGGCCAGAGGAAATATCGCGCTTCCTTGATTAGTTTGTTTTGGAAAACTTGTGAGGATAGACCAATTGAAGGATGGCTGCGGATAAAGGCAGCCGAAATATTTTGTTAAAGAAAGAAAACTACTGGAACAAACGCAGATCAAGTGATTTCGATTAATCCAGTTTCGCAAATTTTTCTTCATTTAATATCATGACAGTTGGACAAAGGAAGCACTTATATGAATGTGTGTTAACGCAGAAATGGGGTCAAATACATTTGCAGGCCTTGACAAGGCAGCTTCAATCAAACACTCGATATGCAATATGTGCAACACGTGAAAATTGTTATCACAACATGGTTAAGCTGTTCGGTGAAATCTAACCAAATTTATTAATTAAAACAATTTTCTGCACAACCTACTCTGAAATAGCTTTATACTGCGAATTTCGTCGACAACAGTTATTACATTCCATGCTTATCGTGATATTGTTCAATGTAAAAGGCAATTTACACGTGTACATTGTTGCAGAGGACGGGCCGACTTGCAATAATATATCAGTTATTAAAAATAAAGTAACAAATGTGCCTCAACAGGACGTGAAGTAAATACCAACGTAGGCATAAATGCACGATTTTATCTAATTAACACGCGCATTTAATGCCTACGTGCGAATCATCACAGATTATAAATCCATGCTAATTTAAACGTTTGAACACCAACTTGTGTCCCTCGTTGAAGTAGTCCTACATTAACTAAATTTCACAAAAATATTGGCCGTACAATTTCTATGCCTTCATTAGCATAAAAATTTGCATTTTTCTCCAAATCTTTATACTATTTAATCAATTATGCATTTATTGTTTAAACGAGTGATCATGACAAATGTTTAAATAATTTTTGATCTCTTTGGATAGGCACAAATTTCATTTGTTCAAACAATTGCGCCATCCAAAATATCTACACTGAATACTGTTTGTTTCGGAAAACTATTATATATGCAAGTATGTATTAGATGTTACGCACCTAGTAGCAAAGTAGTTCAGTTGTGAACAAAAGGATAAGCCAAAGGCAGCATGAATGGAAAGTATAATCACATGCACATTCGTTTCGTGCTTACTGGCAACTCATCAGTAGGAGCCGGTATTACGCCCTTTACCAACTATATATTTGGGTGAAGAATGTGGGATAATAGGACGGTACAATCTCCTAGACGAATGTGTAAACCTGCAATAGTGAAGCTAACATCATATAAAGTCTGCGACAATTCGACTTCAATGTTAACTCACACTATATAATATAAACCGAGTCTGTAAAGGACACTAACACTATGGCTATTGTGTTAGTAACCGACACCAACATTATTGTACCGAAAAGGTACATGTTACTAACACTATGGCTTCCGAGTCGGTACATAGTACCAACCTGATGGATATCAATTAATGCTATAGTTCACCGAAATTGAGTGTACAAAAATTTCTGAACACCTGTTACTCTAGTAAATCCCCACACTCTGGCCATGATCGCCAAATTGTTATACTATTTAATCAATTATGCATTTATTGATTAAACGAGTGATCATGACAGATTTTTAAATAAATTTTGATCTCTTGGGATAGGCACTAGCTTTATTTGTTCAAACAATGGAGCCATCCAAAATATCTACACTGAATGCCTATCACCTTAGCCTGAAGAAAAACAGATCAACGGGAATCAAACATCATCGTAAGCATAAATAAATTCAATATAAAATACGGCTTTTCTTCTTTTATTCTCACGACATGATAAATGGAATTTAAAACGCATCCGTTTTATCAATATTGAATTTCAGCTCAAGTGAGGGACTGACTAAATGTATAGGGTTTGTATTTATCTCAAGATCGTAAATTTGACTGATTATTTTTTCATGAATGTCTAAAGAACCTTCTTTATGTATACATTTTAGGAAACACTTTCAATAGACAAGTTAGGCGGATATTTTGAGTGTTCAAATTATCTGAAGCTTATAGTGTTGAGGTGTTCTGGGAATCTGTCGTTTGGTAAAGAAAAAAATTTGTTCGACTCTTGATAACAATTTTTAAAATTTGAAAGACCATCGCTGCTGTTTGGAATTAACTTAAAGGTAGAATATTTTTAAATCAAGATAACTTAAAGTAATTGCGTAATTGAGTAATTGAGTTATTCAATTTTTAAACTAATTAATTAGAAAGATGCAAAGACAAATGTAAACTCATCGGCTTAATTACAAAATGTAGAATGAAACACCGGAAGTTGACAAGGCCTACATACAACATCTTATGTTTGTCAGGTTTATCTGCCATCCAACTTAATTGCGGATAATAACAGAAAAATATTTGGAAGACTTGTTAAATATCTATAGAACGTCGCATTATGACTATCGGCTCATATAATTAGCTCATTTTTACATATAATTTAATAAACGATATTTCAAAATTAGAATTCTATTTAAAATCGTACAAATTATGAAAGCTAATATATTTTAATAAATATAGAAAAAGTACAAATGAGCAAAATTTCATTTAAATTGATTATACCTATAAATACACATAAAATGCAAACGCACTTTACTTCTCACAACGGTTGGAAGCCAAAACGGAGACTGCTTATTAAGTGAACCTACTATAGCAAAGCAAATAATAGATCTAAATAATAGTTCAGGACAAAGATCATTGTTGATCAATAATCTCCAAAGCAAAGTCAACATTTAAAATATCTAAGCAAAAGTAAGAAAATAATTACATAAATATAGGACAGATTAATAATTGTGCGTGTGAACAAGAATGAACAAATTCAAAAAGTCGAACACGAATTAAAAATAAAATTGTAAGCATTGAAGCAAAATATTTAATAAATATTAATAAAACACGTTTTATTTAACCTACAACATTGAGTATATTTATAAATGAAATATATCGCCTAATTTTTATTAGCGTAGATATTTTACTACTGTAATTTATTTAAACTTTAAATAATAGTATTGAAACATTTTCTATTACTTTTTTACTACTTAACAGTTGATAATATAATTTAAAAAATATCTGTATCTCTGATAGTTCATAAAAAAATTTAGTATTCTATATTTTTAAAGGATGATGCTGCTAAAAATTCTCTATATTAATTATTTTATATATTTCGTATAAATATTACTTTTCTCATTGTTCACGTATAACTTAATATATCACACAGTTATAAAGGGCTTTTTATGTTCTTTCGTGAATTATTTTGATCACTTTTTTTACTGATATTGTTCATATTTTGAGGCGGGTTCCGATCTCCTAGTTTTGTTGTGATAGAAAAATATCTCAAACTAAAAATTTCATGTTCCAGTTATGGAGTATTTGATTATTACCTACAACCAGACATATATGTATCGCAAAATATTATTTTCACGTTTATAAAACCTAAACTTATATAATTTTTAATAATTTAAACAAGCAGTAAATTATATTATTTTGCAAAATGGAAATATATAGCTAACTTTTACTGGTTGTCCTTTTTATAAATATGAGTAAATTTGTGTGGGTCGAGGGCAGATTTTTGCTATTTTTTCATCATAAATTCTAATCTACTCAATTACATTTCGTTTGCATGTTTTTTCCTAATTTCTAGTTCATTAATCGTGCTGTTAATGTCCAGGCACTTGACACCACTAGGCGTATTGTCATTGGATCTCGCTTACATTTAATGTTATTGCATGGACCAATGAGAATTCAGCAAATTTTAAATGCGCGAACAGAATCGTTTCATGCGACGCGTAACAGTCCAATTTTATAATTTTACGTAGAAACAATCACGTTTTATCCTTAACTGACGTTATGTTATATTGTGTGAACTCGCATTCTAAAAAACTTGTCACATTTTGCTATGGAATTTATGTTTGATTTGCATTATATTATTCGTATTTAGTCATCGAGCATATCAATGAGTAGTACAATTAACGAAGAAATGGGTTCGGAATTCAAGTTCATTTTATTCTTGTTTCATTAGGAAAATACGGAATTGATAATTTTTTAAAGGAAATATCCGAAACGATTAGTTCGTAAATTTCGACGTGTAACCTAATATGATTTTTTGTTGCATGTGAACTAGTTTATTAGAATAAGACAATATAATAACCAAGTTCAAGAATCACATTTCATGGATGGTGACAAATATGATTTTTGAAATTATTTAAATCTTTGTCGAAAAATGAAAATTCACTCAAACTGCGAACGCATAACTATAAAAAACTCTTTCTTGAATCGTTACTCAGTAAATTTGACGCTTTTTGTCCTTTATGTATTCTTGCGTCCGGGACTAGCATATGACCTTTTAGGTGATCCAGAACTACACAAAATTGTACAAATTTATCAAAATAATAATGTCAGCACACCGCATAGCAACCAGGATAGAGAAGAAACCGTTGACGATACACCGGGCAGACATGTAGTCAATTCAACAGAACAGACAACAGGAAGGCTTTACAGAAACCAAAACTATGGCAGTGCACCTGTTAGCGAGCTGGAAATAACGGAAGTCTACGAAATGGAGACGTCAATTGCTTTATCTAACCTCACCAATAAATCATCTCCTACAGGAAATTCGAGTGAATTCGGGAGAAAATTGGATATGAAGTTGCATGATGCTTACAATGACAGAGAGGTAGAACGGTTAACTGAGATACATCGCCAAATGGTACTGGCGTTTTGCAAGATTCTACCCAGCATAGTCTGCCCACTTGGATTGACAGCGAACATACTTAGTATTGTGGTACTGACACGATCCTGGATGAAGTGCTCCACCAACGTGTACCTCACTGCTGTAGCAACATACGACATGCTCTATATAACCTGTTACTACATTTTTATGCTAAGCAAACTGGAGGAGATGCAAACTCTGCGTTGGTTCTTTTCTATACTTCCATTTGTGTTTGCCACCTGCAACGCTCTGAGCAATACAACAACATGGCTCACTGTGAGCTTCACGTTAGAACGCTTTTTGGTGGTCAGCTACCCATTGTGGGGTCATCGCAATTGCACTTATAGTCGAGCCAAAAAAGTGGTCTATGGCGTGTGCATACTTTGTTTTTTCCTCTCCTTTCCGGATTACCTTTCTGTCGTATATGACGTCATTCCAAGCCAGGCAGGCTTGACAAACCAGACGGCGTCATATCCGAATTCTACCTCGTCGGGATTTAGTGCACCGCAAATCTCCACTCAAAACACAAATACGTCCTTAATTTCAACTGACGGCTACGAAAGAAGTAATGCTAGCCTGGGTTGGATGAACACGTCGATCTCGGATGGATTGGGTGTACAAGCTGCCACAAAGCCGACCAGATATCGACTGAAGTACAGCGGCATGAAGGCTTTCTTTGACATCTTCTTCTACACATACCTGAATCAGTTTCTCTTCTTCCTCTTGCCGTGGTTCATTCTACTCGTGCTGAACACACTGCTTATTCGGTCACTATGTAAGGCGGATAGGCGAAGAGCGGCAATGGTTCAGCAGTCGGTCTCGATTCGCTACAATTCACACCATCATCATCATACAGCTCCAGTGGGTACTCGTCGGTGCAATGGTGCCGGCGGCAGTTACCTATCTGTGGTAAACAAAATGGTTACGAATTCAAGGTTTAGTAATAAAACGGAGAATGCTTTAACTCGCGAAAAATCATTAAGTTTGAATAGTCCTAATACGGTTAGCAATACTATTAATATTAGTCATGATAGTAATAATAATAATGGTGAGGATAATGATAATAATGATATTAATACTAGTGAAATAAATGCTTGTAGGAAAACGTGGTCCGTTAGTACGAAGTCGGAAATGTCCGCGATAATACCGAATTTGCCAGGCGCGTTGCTTCGTGAACCCAATTCAGAAACTGCAAGTCAAAAACAGGAGAGGCCAACATCCGTGGGCAATTATCGCCTGAAAAGATCAAATTTGCGATCAGATAGTGCATACAACAATAATAGCCGACGATCAACATTTTCTGAGCAACATCGCACCACGCTAATGCTAATCTCAATCGTACTCGCCTTTTTGATTCTGCAAATGCCCAGTGTCATCACCCTGCTTGTGCCGCCCAGCAATTGGAGAAACAACCAGATTCAACAGATAGTTGCCATCGTAACCAACTTTCTGCTGTTGCTTAACGCCACAATGAACTTTGTCTTCTACTCGTTGTTCTCGGTTAAATTCCGTCGGACTTGCTTCGACTTGCTGCGGAGAGCGGCCTGTCGACCTTTGAAGCGAAATTCAATGACGGCTGGAATAAGTGTGATTGTGACCACTGGCGGTGAGCAACTACTCCTGAATGCAGTCACTGACACCAACTGTGACTTCGAGAGCACGTCGGTTTCAAGCAATCAACCGCGAAAAATGCCACCAAATTGTTGGCATGGTCGCATGTTTCCTCGAATTTTCTGTTGTTGCAAAGACTGGAATCGGGTAACGGGAAGTCTATCTGCCAGTCAGATGTGTGGCAAATTATGCCGGTCGTCAGGGGAACATTCAGCTGCTGTAACTGAAAAAGCCGAGATAGTAGGAGTTGAAAAACTGTCAAAATATCATATGCATCATCAGAAAAAGAGGAAAAAGATGATGAAACGCATAAAGAAGAAGAAAATGATCTTACCAACGAGGCATGCAAAACAGCTTGCAATTGGACACACCCAGAATAGCGAAGGTCTAACAGTCAAGAACGGAAACACAAAGTCAGACGAGGAGAAACGGGAGGACAACGAGAAGTTGAATCTTGATAAGCAACACAGTATACCGCCGTCAAGCAGGCACGGGAGGGCATTTGTGAATGAGCCAATAAACAGCCCATTCTTCACGAACAAAGAAAACTATTTTGCATCTGTTCGAGAAGTGGAATTGTATAGCAAAAACAGCACCGACCCATCATACTCGTTAGGAGCACACAAAAACACAGATGACAGAGCCGCCTGTTTCACATCGAAAGATGAAAATCAAAAGAATTCTAGCGAAACTGCTGATCGCAGAGGACATGAGTTATCTTCCATTGAATGTGTTCTAGAAAGCTAATAGCACTAAGGTTGTTTTTCAACTAATTTTCTGTGTAAAGCAATGTGTTACTAGGCACAATTCAATCGTTTTTGCTACTTTTCATTGCATGTTAAATTCATCGATTTTTGCTAAAACTCTTGTTACAACGTCAGAATGGGAAAACAATTTAAATCTATTAAACAATTTCTATAATATGCCTGAAGGAGTGACGGGTGATTGTACTTATGTTTCACCATCGACATTCCAAATTCGTTTGAAAAAAGGCAGACAGGGCAGTACATTCGGTAAATGTAAATAGAATCAAACATTAGAAAAAGTTAGTTTAAGACGTTAGCACTCCAAAATTGTGACCATCAGTCAGCAAAACGACATACTTAATTCTGGCAGAGTATATTTTTTCCACTTTATGTAAATAAATGCATTCATTAGCCAGAAATGTCCAAGCTCGTACTTTGCATATATTCTTATGCCAATGAACAACAAAAAACACTCTACATGGTTAGCAAGCAAAATAGTGATCAAATGAAACAATAAAAAATGTTAACATTCGAAGGATTTATTATAATTCTACTGGCATTACCCTTCCTTTAATGACTATTAATTTCACCGGATTATTATAAAAATATTTAATTTCATAAATAAAACTCGTCAGAAATGAGTAGACTTCAATTGAAATTTCTACAATCTACACCAAAAACCAATGAGTGTCATTACATTTAAGAATAAAATACACGATAGACTCCAGAGTGTTTGAACTCGTCAACAGTTATGTGCAAAGTAATCATCAAATTTAACATTTTAGAAATAAACCCGACCAAAAATATAAGGTACCCCTGAACATCGAAGACTTCCTAATTACAAAAAATACTTGTACGAAAAATGCTAACTTATTTTAAGCATTCTTGTAAATTATCTTATAAAAGTGAGCAATAATAAATTTTCTCGGGTTTTGAGAACACCTTATTTAATCAAGCGGTTAACTATGAGATTATCACAATTAACGTTTTTGAAACTGATCGCAAAATCATGAATTGTCGAAACGTGTCAGTACCAGTGATTGATGATAGTCTCCCTGAGGTGTGTGACTGGCTGGAAAAACTGTACATGACTTATCTCAAGCTCGCAAACTTGATTTAAATAAATAAAAAGCAAAATCGCAAAACTCAAACCAGTGAAGCTAAAATATATAAGGCATAATTAAAATTAAATTTGAAAAGGAACATTATTTTAGCATTTTTTTAAAATTTAAAATATTCTAGATCATTATGCACAACATGCAATATAAAACATCAATATCTTTTCACCTATTCTCCTAAATTATTTTGAGCTGAAATACGTTACTAAAGCGCGGACCATTTTAAATTGAATAGTAATGAGGATAGTAGACAACCACAATAAAACTTATTAAACAAAATGACGAATTCGTTCTACGAAAGGAGTAAAAATTTTAATACAAATTTGGATTTTCAACTTTTAATTGAGATAATTTATTGCAAATCATAGTTCGACCTGAAAATATCAGTTTTGAGTACTATAATCAAGGTTGGCAATTTGATATAACCAACTGACCCATATAGTACATTTTCAGCATAAACTAATAATTGTATAGTGTAGAAAAGGATAGATTTATTGTCTTTTGTGTGACAAGGTGACTCAATTGTTAGAGCACCAGATTACGAAGCAGACGTGCCCAGGTTCGAGCCCTGTCCGCGGCAAATTCTGGCCAGTACGTGATGAGTTCACAATAAGGACGAAACCGGTCTACTGGATGAATTTTCTTTTCTACACTACAAAACTCTTAGTTTATACTGTCAAATGGGTGCACTTAATGGGTCATGTGATTATAGCAAGGTAGCAACCTCGATTAAAGTAATCGTTATCACCGCCCGCGCAATCCGTTCAGATGTTGGTCTAGCCAGAATTTAGGCTTCTTTCCAGTTTCAATTTTGACTATATTTTTCTGCAGCTATGAATAATGCTTTATCTTATTTACTCAAGTAAGAGAATTAACATTTTTTATCCTCTAACTTGTTATAGAGCACAAGCCTAACGGTATTGTGAGATGAGTCTCGTTTCTCGACAGAAAATAAATCCAGACCAAGTTTTATTGTAATTCCTACAGAGGAGTCAATCTTATTTTATACTTACATGTTTAAAATTTGTCTACAATTCGTCAAGGCACTCGAGCTATTAGGGATTCAACTGCGACATGTAAATAATTCTTTGTCAATCTTGAAAAGGTTATTGGACGCAATCTTTCTATGTAGCTATGTTAATAATTATTTTTCCGTCGGCTAAATACATTAACGTGATGCAAAAAATCAATTGTCATTGATGCATATTTTACAACCAATAAGTGAGTCTAGATGATGGCGAATTAAAAACGCTGAGCCACTGGTTAGTAATTAGGATAAGTGTCCAAATCATTACCGAAAATTTGGTTTTAATAGTTTACACGTTCAGTGCGGCAAATTATTTCTCAATAGAATTACTCTTGATCTATGACGGCGGTTAAATTTAAACAAATAATTGTTTAAGTAAATTTACTAATTGGCCCCTGGAAATCCTTGTGTTTGGAAATTGTTTTACGGGTCTACTTAGAAAATGATTCATTTCCGTCACTAGTGTTACTCAGTTTTTGGAATGCTTAAAACTATTGAACACAAAGTTATTTAATTTACTAAGTTGTTTATGTTTTTGCGTAAGCAAGCCCTGAATATTAATTATTATATTATTTGCATTTTAGCAAAAATTGATTAAATATACAGAAAAATATCATGAGATATTATTATTTTTAGTACTTGTTATAAGTACATTTAAACTTCATTTTTTTAATACATTACATTTTTATGGCTGTTGTAAATTAGCCCAGAATATCGATTAAGAATAAGTATCTAATGCAAATCTATTGCGTTTAATTTTCATCAATTTCGTACTAATTTGATAGCAGTTTAAATTCATCTTAATAAAGGTATATTAACTTTTTGGGAAAAGTACAAACCTATGCTTTAAAAAAAATTTATTATACATGTATAATGAATTAATTTAATCTCGTCTTTTACTGAATCATTCAATATGTCGAGCGCTGTTTCAGATGTCAAAATGCAGAAATTTTGTCAGCACTTCAAATAAAATTTAAAGCATCCTGATTTATTTGTCCTAAAATATAGGTTAATTCTGCATCTATTCTTTGAACTCATTCATTCCAAAATAAAGTTTGCATTGTTATCTTATTGTGGAATTTCCCATAACTTTCTCAACACAAGTCAATCTAGATATTAAACAGGATTGAGTGGACAAATAAGTTAACAAAAACATTTGAGTAAAATTTTGCTCACGTTTATCGAGTTGACTCAAACTTACTAAAGTATATATTTTTCTGAAATGAAATTCTTTGATTTTGCACTTTGAAAATGCAAGTTTTTTCAAAAAAATTCAAAGCGATTGATACATGGGCAATTTAAAAATGAAATTTTGAGTAACACATAAAACGATAATCATGTGCCGCTCTCGTTTGACTTTAAAAATGGAAATATTTTTGTATTTGAGAAAATAATACAAACAATTAATAAAAATAATAACAAAAAAATCGTGTCAACTTTTAGATTCTCCTTTATTTTTCCATGTATTTCAGTCAACTAAAATTTTAATCTTTTTACAAATATGAATTTAGTTTTCGGATTTGCTGATTAACATTATTTGGATTACAAATTTTGTTGCTTATTGGTTTGTCAATAGCACTATTTGTTTGATTGTTAGTAATTTTTAATGAGCTTTATAAGCAATATTCGACGATCCAAACAACTATGCCACAATTACTATAATCAAATCTGCGATCTTGATATAAACAACTGACCCATGAAGTACATACATTTTTTATTGCAAACTAAGACTTTTATAGTAATAAAAAAGTTAATTCATCCAGTAGACCGGTTTTATAATGACAGATTGGGTATGTTTAGTTTGGTATTTAGGTTTAACTGGATGCGATATGAGATTTACTTAAAATAGAAAATAAAAACCGAGTTACATTAGTTAGAATATGACTGAAAATTGTGTAGTGTGCGGCAGAGTGGCTCAATGGTTAGAGCAACAGACTCCGAAGCAGACGTGCCCAGGTTCGAGCCCTGTCCACAGAAAATTCTGCCCAGTACGTGATGAGTTCCCAATAAGGACGAAACCGGTCTACCGCATGAATTGCCATTTCTACACTATACAATACTTGGTTTATACCGAAATATGTAACTAATTTATGGGTCAGGTGTTTATACGAAAATCGCAAACTTGATTATAATAATCGTTATCACCACCCGCGCAAACAATTTTCGTTTAATTATACCAACAATTTTTTTTCATGTCCACTGTCTTCGGATATTACACAGTATACATTTGCTAGGAAGAGAAGACACACTTAATACTAACGTGTGTGTGTGTGTGTGTGTGTCTGTGTGTGTGTTTATTGTGGATGATTATTTTGAGAATGCTAAACTACATGTTTCTATCGGTAATTTATGTGGGCTCTGGTTTTCCATTTGATTAAATGGATGAAATATAGACTAATGTTATTTTTTACTGTGTTTATTGGTTTGATTTTTTAGTGCGTTTCTCTATTGTCAGTGTGCGTGCAGGTGTCATTATTATGATGCCACAGATTGAGGTTTGCGCTCTTATCATTCTTGTGTAGAGGGATTAAGTTTAAACCAGGTGGTCACATTACTGGCTATTGATAGTACGAATGCCTTCTCTCCTTATGTTGTCTTACGAATCGCCTTGCTCTTGAGTATTATTTTATCGCCTAGGTAACAATGCAAGGTGTGCAAATTGCAGTTTGGATCACTCATATTGTTGCTGTGTTTACCTCACTGGTAAGATTGATAACGATGCCGTATGCGCAACTATTTTCTTCAGATTGTCGCCAATCCGATCGAATGTTTTTTGCTGCTAGTCTAATGAGTGAACGGACTTGCCTGGTTACTAATAAATCGCTGACGATTTGTGTTATTCGTGACCAATTGGGTAAAATCTATTGTTAGTAGAGTTTATGAATGGTTTGACCCGGTGCTAATTGTTATACATAAAATGCGTTTAGAAACTATCTTCCTATTTCAATTTACAATATTTTTAATTCGGCTGTCACTGCAAGATTTTTTGCACACTAATGTTGAAATTAATGTACCGCCAAATGCTTGTAGACTTTTTATGAATAACCAGTGTTAAATCGCCATTTTCGTCTTATGTCAGTTTGATTTCCCTTCTCGATAAATTATATATATATATATATATATATATATATATATATATATATATATATATATATATATATATATATATATTCTCATGTGTCATTAAAATTAATTTATATTTTTAACTCGACCGTCCTTGCGATCAGTTGAGTATGTACAGTTGAATATTTCCCATTATCATTATAATTTTTATCATTAACACATCTCGTCAAAACGGTAATGTCAAAACCAATTACAAAACGTACGCACCGATGCGTTTCGACCTTCCATGAACATCATCGGAATACGACGGCAAAATGTTTAGTCGGATCAAAACTCATTTTCATATATATATATATATATATATATATATATATATATATATATATATATATATATATGAAAAGCAAACAGTTCATGTTCGTGACTGCACAGAAATTGTTTAGCCGACATTTCCAATCTCTTACAATGTATGCAAGACATTGTTGAATAGTGATCAATTTTTTACCGAAAGCATTCAGTGCTTCGAGATGTTTTACTAGTTTTCTTTTGCAGTAAATCCAAAGGAATATTTCCAACTGTACACGGATAATTGGTTTCTAGCCGGGTGAAATAAGATAGCTGACAACATGGAATATTCATGTGTTGGCGTGTTTTCCATTGAAACCACCGTCCTTCAAAGAATTACATGATGGTGTATTAGCGGTCAAGCTTACGTTGTATGTTTCTGTGTTTTTTGACATGGGTGTTCTGTCAATCTTCTATTGTACAGAATAATTCCGTCCAAAAAACCATTTTGGTTTTTCTGTTGCATTATCAAAGGTGTCAATTTGAATTTTCGGACTAGGAACAAAGTAATTTACCTTTTCAAAACAACGATTGCGACCCACGACGACCAACCAAAACCATTTGTCTAATGAAAGTACAAGATGATCACATTCTTTGGACAAGACTCGTAATGTATTCTGTACTCAACGGAGATTTCACTGAATGTGGCCAATTTTGACATTGCCGAGGAATGTCGACCACACCTATGTTCTTTTTTATTAATACAGAAGTATTTTTATATCTGCGACAGTCTAACTTACTCCGATCGCGTAGTGTTTTTTCGAATTTTATACTGTAGCCATTCAATAGTTGCGTGTTCAATTTAAAAAAACGATATTATGATAGATTTGGGTAAACTATATTTATGCAAACATCTGGTTTATTCAAAACTTTAAATAGATCTCTCAAATAAACAATAATTGATTGCGAGGGTAGTGGTAACAATACTTTTATTCAAGTTTTCGAGCTTGAAGTAAACACCAATCAAATTTTATTTAACCAGTCGTCAAACAACATAACCAATCTATCACCAGTCAAGCGCACTGACGCGTTTCGACCTTCCATGATCATCATCAGAGTACGACGGCAAACTGACTATCGAGAATCAAACCGCATTGCATATATATGGAAAACAAAATTGAATATGCGGCTCTCGCCTCTAGCCTTGCATACATTGTTCGTAACTGGAAATGTCGGCTGCACAATTTCTATGCAGTCACGAACATTAACTGTTTGTAGCTTTGACCACACACACACACACACACACACCATATATATATATATATATATATATATATATATATATATATATGAACAATACATTTAAACTTGGTTTAAATTCAAGCTCGCAAACTTGATTTAAAGAATTGTTACCACCACCCGCGCAATCAATTATTGTTTAATTGTTTTGTCTATATATATGTGTGTTCGTGACTGCATAGAAATTGTGCAGCCGATATTTCCAGTCACGTACAATGTATGCAAGACTACTAGATGTGAGAGCCGCGTATCTAATTTTGCTTTCCATATATATGCAATGCGGTTTGATCCTCGCTAGTCAGTTTGCCGTCGTACTCTAATGATGATCATGGAAGGTCGAAACGCGTCAGTGCGCGTGACTAGCGATTGATTGGTTATGTTGTTTGACGATTGGTAAATGCAATGGGATTGATGTTTACTTCAAGCATGCAAACTTGATTTAAGGAATTTGGACAACTTAGCGCACAACTTTTACTAAAACCGAAATCAAAACAGTAAAAATACATGCACAGATGTTCACATTACACCAATTCAACAAAACGTTGATCATAACCTCATATACATCCGTTGGAAATATAAAAAGACTCTAAAATATTAACTGGCACACATTGAATATATCAACTTGGAGCAGTCGAGCAGAATCGTCAATATTCTAAACAAAATATTTTGATTGATCAGAATTATTTAGAAAATTTGATGCTTATTCCAATATAATTTAGAATTTAATTAATGTGTTGTTTTTTGTTACACTAGCTGGCATTGATTCTTCGTTATGTTCGCCAAAATTACATATTTGTTGATTTTTTCAGAAGTCTCTGTGTCTCCATCAAGATTGCTAAATCCAAAATTACAACGAAGCCAAAAAGGCGTTAGCTCTCCATGTTATCATACAAAAACAAAACGAAACTCAAATAAATAAGAAACTAAATAAGCTGGATGTGATCCGGGCATCATTAAAATAGTAACCGCCTTTAAATAGCGAAGCACCTTTGATAAAACAGTCTTCAGAGTTAATGCACTTTGCCCGGGTTTTATTGTTTAGTTTGAAGTCAGTGAACTTCCTGTTTGTAATTTTTTTCGATACCAGTAAGGATGAGATCTGTATATCTATTTTTCCATAGATGATTAAAAATTCTACCGCTGCGCTACGATGACAAGGATTGGATGGGCAAAACTCGTCAGCACATGCCACTGACTGTAATTTGCAATTGTTGTACAGCTAGTTAAAATATTAGATATCCTTATTTATCTGGAGTTTGCAAATTTGATTTCAAAATTAGCAGAATCAAAATTTTATGAAATTGTCGGCTGTCAAGCATAAAATACAGATTACCTGTGACAGTGTCGGGGAAATTTGTTCGTCAATGCTACCAAATAATGTAACAAGCTTTGCAGAACGAAACCAGTTCTTGATCGTTTTCAGAGTGACGGAATGAGTCAGAAGTCATTAATCAAGGAGGTATACGCGTCGTGCAACTAGAAATGGAAATTATTCGAATTGTTAAAGACCTACAGATGCTTATCGGCTACTCGCGACAGACAAGGGTGAAAATGAAAAATATCTATTATAATTGAAAAAAATCCGAGGCGCATTTCTTTAAATCAAGTTTGCGAGCTTGACGTAAAGTCCAATCCCAGGTGCAAATTTAAAATATCGTGAATTCAATTCTTCGACTACGATCAAAGTCAGATTTCGTTCTGCAACGTTTGTCAAACTATTTGATAACATTGACGAGGAAATTGCATTTAAATAGCGTGCCTCTTACTTTCAAAATTCAAACGGCCTTCGAAGCAGTCCACAATTTGATGCTTGGCTCCCGAGATTATCATCACGCTGCAGATTACTAAAATGAGTTTGCAAATTTTGGGTAAGCACCAATACAATTTTATCTAACTAGCTAAAGGACAAATGAAAACTAGTCGATAGTATGTACTGTTGTATTTCGATCTATCATTTTAATCATCACGCCCGACTGCAAAAAGGAAAACGAACTATGGCAAACTAGGTACACTTCTGTCATCCATAATGTGTTTTTAAACTTTGCAGACTGTCAGATTACTGAACTTATGTTAATTTTAAAGAATGCTCTTGCCATTTAAAGACGGCTGTTGTTATGTTGATGCCCATATCGGATTACATAAAAGAAAATTTATTTTCTGGACGTTCGGCTTCAATATTTTCTTAATTAATGATGTCTCGTTTGGTTTTTATTATTATCACATCAAGAGCTAACAACTTATTGTCTTCGTTTCATTTATTGATTAAGTAATACAGATGAACTAATGCGAATACCACACTTCTTGTAAACTAACAAATATGCATTTTGTCAAAGATAAATAAGAATCAATGACCAACTAGATGTTAATATGTAGCAAAAAAGAATTATACATTAAATGAAAAGTAATTTTGTTTTGTTGGGGCAAATTAACAAAAGAAATTTGACTAATTTCAAAATTTTGCTTTGAATATTTATACAAGTGCTCCGAATTGCTTGATACAGCGAAAGGCATTTAATGTTTCACCTGCGGTTTAATAAAGTTGAACGGACTTACATGTGTTAATGGCCAACGATCCGTTGAATTGCTTTGTATGTCTTGATTTCAGTTGTAGGGGAGGTTTTGTACTACTTAGTACTAATTCCTGTTATCTGATTACATTACTTTTAATAATTACTCATTTTTATAGTGTGCGCTAATGTGTAAGTTTGGCATATATTCGATGATTTTTAATTGTTTCTCACTGAAAGTGATATGAGGTGTGCACCTGTCAAGGCTAATAATATTGATATGATTATGATAACTGGATATACTCAGTGGTTATTTACAAATGTTGGTCGCATAGACGGTCGAGTTTTAAACAACACGTCATATATATATATATATATATATATATATATATATATATATATATATATATATATATAGTTAAAAGTTTGTAACCAGGAAAAAAAATAATTCACATGAATTTCTGCACTCTCAGTTTATTGATTCATATTTCTATAGGATTGCAATAGAATGATGCGTAAAGCGTTGACGTGTAATCACGTATCAAGGTATAAATTGAGTCAATGTTTCACAATTCAATAAAAGAGTTTCGATTTGTTGATGAGTTATGTTATATCTGTAGGTGTATTTGCGCATAAAACATGCTTGTTGGTAATTTATTGGAGCATTTGTTGTGATTAGTTTCAGTCTGCATAAATTTTCAGGCGTTATGTAATCCAATAACAATCTTACCCGTGATAAGTTGTTCAGTCCAATTAATATCACACCTTAGCCTCTGTTTTCCCTATTGTTTGCTATTAAAATTACTTTCTTAGGTTGCGGTTTAATCCTCGCTAGTCAGTTTGCCGTCGTACTCTGATGATGATGATGATAATGATGATGATGGAAGATCGAAACGCGTCAATGCGTGCGACTGGTGGTAGTTTTGCTATGTTGCTCGACGACTGGTTAAATACAATTGGATTGGTGTTTACTTCAAGTTCGCAAACTTGATTTAAAATCTTTCCTAAGTTGTTACACGCTGCTTTTGCAGGAATGCGTCTTCTCATGATGACGTTAATGATGATTTTAAAATTTAATTACAAGATCTGTATATCTGCGCAGATAATCCACAGTTTTCATTTTTTTGGTTGAAATTCTGGCAGTTGTATGTCGGTCTTTTCTTCTGGCATTATTTTCTCTCCAAAACCTTTGACATGTACCAAATTAAGAGTTTATAGTCGTATTGTCTAATTAACAAAGCGTTGCATTTCTTTTTCGATTGATTGTGTGTCAAATATCTGTCTGCTGAAAGTAGGCCCAGCCAATAAGGTCCGAAGTGCTCAACACATTGTCATAGTTTTGCCTGTATTGCCTTGTAAACTAATGACAATTTTTTGGTCCAGCTTAGTGGCCTGTACTATGTGATTTCTATGTGTGGATTTCTGAGGTAGATATTGATTGATACTGCTGATTGGCTGCATTCTTGTCCTTATTATGCAACAGCTGTTACAACTACATTGAAACATGTAGGCTGGCATTGAACAGAATAATACGCCTAATCAGAATATTAATGTAAGAAACTGGACCGGATATAATATTTAATAGGTCAGGTAGCATACAAAAAGGTATTACCGTAGGCTATGCTTGCCAACGCATACAGAAATAAATGCCCAACATTAGCAATAAATATTCTGTAACGACTAATTAGTATTTGTTACGGTAAGTCTTATGTTTAAGCTTCACAATTTTTTTAAACAAGCACTCACTGTGAAATGATAATGTTAAAAATAACTTATGATTCATTAAATTATGCAGATGATAAAATGCAGAGATTTACATTCTATCACTGATTACAACACAATCTTTTGACAAAATTTCTTTCCGTTCCAGGACTGTGGATAAATAGTCCTATGTAAAGGTGAACCAAACATTGCGTGTTATTGGGGATTTGTATACATATTGTTGGTAAAAGATGTACATTGCGTTAAGCATAAATTAAAAATCGTAACTTAGAATGGGTTCATTCTAATCAAACACTGTCAAATATAAACTTTTTGTTTTCTTACAAATACATTTTAAGTTATCATTATAACGTAAAATATGCATTATAATATTTCTGTGATGTCTTATTATCATTACTCCAAATTGCAAAAAGACAAATAAAACTTGCCAAAAGCAAAATATATTTTTTGTCCATTTTCTCCTAATTTGCCTATATAAACATTACTTTATTTATGGAAATTCGATTATAAACATAACACAATGTCTTTAACCAGCAATTAAAGAAACACACGTTCACGGTGTCCTAAAATAAAATTTGTGTTAGGTTTTGCACATCTTGTAACAAATTGGTTCAAATATGATCAGAAAGATAAACCAAAGACAGTATGAACGGAAAGTATAACCTCGTGCACAGTCGTTTCGTGTCTACTGGCGACTCATCAGTAGGAGTCAATAATACGCCCTGTGCCCAATATATATTTGGGTGAAGAATGTGGGAAAAAAGGATGGTACAATATTCTGTACGAATTTGTACACCTATGGTAGTGAAGCTAACATAATATAAATTCTCGAAAATGCGACTTCCACGCTATCTCACTCTATATAATTTATATACCGAGTCTGTAAATGATACTAACACATGGCTTGTGTCAGTAAACGATACCAACATTATTGTACCGAAAAGGTATGGTGTCAACACTATGGTTTCCGAGTCGGTACATGGTAACAACACAGTGGATTACAGTATATGCTGAAGTTTAACAAAATTTACGAATTACATCTATTTATGAACACCTGTTACTCTAGTAAATCCATTCACTCTGGCCTTGATCGATATCAGTTATCACATTTCGCGGTAAGCATGACATCATTCAATTCAATGTATAACAGCTAAATACTGTTGGTTGCGGAGAACTAATATGTATGCAAGTAGGTATTAGGTGTTGCGAAACTAATAACAAATTAGTTCTGTTGTGAGCAGAAGGATAAACCAAAGGCAGCATGAACGGAAGGTGTAATCGCACATTCGTTTCGTGCTTACTGGTGACTCATCAGTAGGAGCCAGTATTACAACCTTTTTCCCTCAATAAATTTTGTGAGGAATGTGGGAATATTGGATGGTAAAAAGGTGATCTCGGTCATGAGGTGGTACTTTCGTTCATTGCCGCCTGGCCAAGGCACAATTAGGGTGTCGCTTAATAATAAATAGGACTATACTTGAATAATATTTTTCATTTTTTTTAAAATGACAATTATAAAATTAATTACTTTAGATTAATTTATTCCATAAAAGTAGAATGCCAAGTCACTCCTTCGATGTAATAATAGGTTCGTTAGCCCTGGCAGATCGCTTGCAACTCAGACGATTGCTAAATTGAAATTAATATTTACGAAATCCATATCAAATAAACAATAGGCAAATACACAGAGTAATGAATTTTAAATTAGCTGCAATAATATGCATCTCGAAGTGTAGGGCATACGCAGTAGATATCCAAAATAGATTATACAGATACTTCTTGAATGGTTGCGCATTGAGAGCTTCAAATGTCGAATCTCCACGATTTGGGTTCCCGGGTAATCACTTTGCACTATCCGTTTTGCAAAGATCCGATTGATCCCAATTTCAAAGTACGCGTAGACTTAGTCTTATTGGTTGTGTGCTGATTCGTTCATTTCTTCCGAAGGTATAAATATCGTTCATACTAGCCACTGGGAATGAGGTACGATCCAATCTTCGTTGACTGGCGACGTTTCTGAACACTATCTACCGTTCCATCATCAGGCCTGTATTCACATATATGCACAGCACAATAAGCTTATTAGCAGATTTAAGCAAATATTGTGAGTATTTTGTTGTGTATACATGTGAAAGCAGGCCTGATGATGGAACGGCAAATGGGATTCCGAAACGTCGCCAACTAACGGAGATTGGATTGTACCTCTTTCCCAGTGGATAGTATGAATGATGTTGATGCCTTCGGTAGAAATCAACGAATGCGCACTCAGCCAATAAGACAAATTCGACGCGTACATGGAAATGGGTATAAATCGGATAGTTGCGACAAACTGCAAGCGCAAATCGCAGAGATTCAATAAAGATTTTAAAGGGTTCGATTAGAGCTTCCAGCACTCCTAAATTTGAAAATCAGTAAATTTCCGTATAGAAAAAAATTATAAAAAATATTTTGCCTCTAATGTATCCAATAGCTGGTTATAAAAACATTTTTTGCAATAATAATAAAACTAATAATAATAATAATAATAATAATAATAATAATAATAATAATAATAAAAATAATAATATTCTTTTGAGGAAATTTTATGATTAGATTAATGTAATTTATTTATGTTGGCAGTTCGTGCTTGGTTTTACGTTTTCTATATTCGATCTGCTCTGCACACATAGTTTGAGAAGGTTAGACTGTTTCTGTGGCCGCTAGTTTTTCTCTATGTACTAATTTTTATGTAAATATTTGCTTACCAATTTCGTTCATTGGAATTATGCCTTTTTATCTTAAGCTGGCATTGATAATCCTTCAGAAACAGGTACTTAAAAATTTCATTCTTGGTCGATTATTGTTCAGCGTAAAAATCCCGAGCACATTCTCTCTGAGTGACAGCTATGTAGCTGTCGACATAGTCTCTATTTGTAATAAAAAAGAAACCGGTCTCAGATATGTTGACGTTGAGAGACAGACCGCGGAACTTGAAACAGTTTGTATGGGGGTTTCAGCTGACCAGCCTGTAATGCCATCCTCGATAACCCAATTCCATGTACAAATGACTTAAATAGTGTCATTTTATTCAGACGGCCACGTCCCTGGTCATCCACAATTTCCGGTTATTTTATAGAACTCTACACTGACACTTAAGTTTAGTTGCCGAATAAGATCCGAATGTTCGTGGATTTGATATCTTTCACGCTGTATAATTCGCATTATCAGTAAGTTTATATGGCGACGGTTTTATGCATAAGCAATGGCTGAGATGCAAACCCGGAGAAAATTTTAGGCAGAAATGTAGCATTATGTAATACTCGTTTATTTAATTATGTGCTAAAGCAGAAAATGTCTGGTTTTATCGTTAATAAAACTAACTTCATCCCCGTAAATTTTAACACAGACAAACCATTCAAAAGAACAAATTGTTTCTTTAATGCAGAAAGCTTGAAAAAGTTACCATTATATTTAGTTTAGTCATCTTAATCATTATTGTCAGCGGAAAAGGAAACAGCATAACTTTGGGATAAATGCACTTTCCACTTCATGAATATCGAATTTAAGCACACATTTAGTCCATTGGAAGAGAACATAATTGAAAATAAATGAAAATTAACATTAAGTTAAAGCTCGATTAGCAATAGTTTAAAATGCGTATGCTTTTACGCGAAAGGAAAACGTACACTTTGGTCACATACCCTGACATGAAGGTTAACCTTAATGGCTTCACTTCTTCCAGTCAGCCTTAAATTGGACTATGCAAATATGGAGAAACAAGAAACAAGTCTCTGTTATATTTTAGCACGTTTTGTGGTAAAAAACTATAAATTATATTTTTCTATGAATGCCTTAACCGAAAACGAGTTCTTACGAAATTCGTTTTCAACTCAAAATTGCACTGTGCTTAATCACAACTTACTAACTGAAGGATATTGTTTGCTACTGAAGTGCGAAACACCACCATATATACAGCGAACCTAAATATGCTTTTATACCCTGTAAATCAGCATTTAATTGCCATTACCTTTAAAACGGAAATCCTCTATGCACAATAAATGAATTTATTAAGCAAAGGCCGAGCATAGAAAAATTTAGTTAAGTTTATTAAACCTTGAGCATAAAGACCAGGGTTTGTTGGTTTTAATGATATTCCGCAACTAAACTCCTTGATTAATAGCAAAGAGTATACGAACACAAATGACCAGATGCGAAAAATAAGGTATTCAAAAAATAAATCTGGATAAGAATTTCGAAATGATAACAAAAGACACCTGTTCTTTAAATCAAGTTTGCGAGCTTGAAGTAAACACCAATCCTATTAGATCGACCTGTTAAGTGCGAATATCATAATAAATTAGTTAGCGCATACTGACGCAGCTTTCGATCATCATCAGAGTAGATGGTGAATGATTATCGAGGAGTCAAATCGATGGACATCATATGGAAATCAATATTAGCTATGCGGCTCACCTCCTTGACTGGGAATGTCGGCTGCACAATTTCTATGCAGACACGAACATTAACTGTTTGTAGCTTTCGCGAAATTTCCAGTCAAGTTCAATTTATGCGAGACTGCTAGAGGTGAGAGCCATATACCTAATTTTGATTTCCATATATATTCAATGAGGTTTGATCCTCGATAGTCAGTTTTCCGTCGTACTCTGATGATGATCATGAAAGGTCGAAACGCGTCAGTGCGTTGCGGCTGGCGGTAGTTTTGTTATGTTGTTCGACTACTGGCTAAATACAATGGGATTGGTGTTTAAATCAAGCTCGCAAACTTGATTTAAAGAATTGTTACCACAACCCGCGCAAACAATTATTGTTAAATTGTATTGCCTATATATGTATATGTGGCGAAAGCTACAAACAGATAATGTTCGTGACTGCATAGAAATTGTGCAGCCGACATTTCCAGTCAAGTTCAATGTATGAAAGACTGCTAGAGGTGAGAGCCGCATATCTAAATTTGATTTCCATATATATTCAATGCGGTTTGATCCTCGATAGTCAGTTTGCCGTCGTACGCTGATGATGATCATGGAAGGTCGAAACGCGTCAGTGCGTTGCGGCTGGCGGTAGTTTTGTTATGTTGTTGGACGACTGGTTAAATACAATAGGATTGGTGTTTACTTCAAGCTCACAAACTTGATTTAATGAATGAACAAAATAAACAAACATTAAAAGCTGTATTTGAAATGGATTTGCGCTACCGGCTACCGATAATATGCAGAACCCTCTTGAGTATTTCATTGACAAAATTCAAATATGCAGCGAACATGTAACGCGAAAACGCACAATGCCATCAGGCGTAAAGAAATCCTCATTAAAAATCTAAATTCAAAATTTTTATTCAAGGAATGTATATAATAATATACCAACAAATAAAAATTCATTCATTTGGTAATGCCACGTTTACATATATTTTTTTGAAAGTCAGAAATGTCTAAAAATGATCAAAAATACATACCCTACGATTACTATTACTATAATCAAGGTTACGATCCTGAAATTAGCACCTGGTCCATTAATTACGTACATATGTCAGTATAAACTAAGAATTGTACAGTGAAAACAGGCTTTTCACCCAGTAGACCGGTTTCGTCCTAATTGGGAACTCATCACGTACTAGCCAGAATTTGCGGCGGACAGGGCACGAACCTGAGCACGTCTACTTCGGAATCTGTTGCTCCAGCCGATGAGCCACCTACGATGTTGTTTATTTCCTAAATTAATATTAGCAATAACCTTCATATATATATAATGAGTATATAACTTGTCTAAATGGCTTGACTGATTCATTAAAAAATGCGGAATTTGAGTTTAAATAATACAATTTTAACTCTAGATTAAAACTCTTCTTCAAGGTAACTTGAAAGGCTGGATTGACTAATCGTATAACATGGTTTTCACGTTTATCAACACCTGTATATTTAACGTAAAGTTTCCGATATATATACCTATGTTGCGTTCGAGAAGTCTAAACGTTTCGGCCCACTAGCGCGGTTCTTTTGATGAGAATAATAACAAATTTTAAATAAGTTCACACGTCCTAGTTCGCAATATAATTTTGAAAGCTAGACCTTTATTGCCACGAAGAAAAATTGCGAATACCTCATATTTCTAACAGGGGCACTTTCTCTCCATCTTCTCAACTGCTTTACTGGAAAAATAATATAGAGAAATTTGTTTCCGATAGAAATACAGTTCGCATAGAAAATACACATGAAATATGTATCAACTAAAAAACGTCGCACAATCTGCGTTATTGGTAAAGTTAAATGTTAATAAAGAAATTCAGCATGATCTATGAGTGCCGCATTATCGTGCACTATAATCGTTATTGTGATATTACTGTCTGTGCACAAACAACTATGAACTAGATGCATGTTATACATTTTATACTCTGATAAGTCAATTTCGGCCAAATGAAAACATACTTCAATTCTTATTTATATTGCGCGGTGCTGTCTATTTTGTTTTTTTTATCCTTCCATCATTTTCTTGTTTGGGACAATTGATAATACTTGTAGGTCGGTAAAATCTTCAAACCTTGAAATTTCCAGGTGCACCGACATTTTGGCTTTGATCGATGGCTTCTCAATTGTCCCATTTTTTGAAGCCGTCCATCAGCTGCTTGTCTGAAAATTACGTTGGACTCAGATTTTCCGAGTAAAAAGGAAAACATAATTTAAAGTACTATCAGCTATATATATACTCGATGTTGAAAATCGCAAATGCCCAAATTCTTTGCAAATCACATTGTTACACTAGGTAGAACCAGTTTTGTGGAAGTAATGAATAGAATTTCACGCAAACTCATGCAAACATATTTTATTCAATCGATCACCTTCACATCAATCGTCTCGTCTATACGAAGCAGTTCTTCAAAAGTATGCAGAAACAGTAGACGCTGAATATTTGATACAGAATAATTAAGTTCAATGCTTAGCCACGGTAGCACAACTGTGAAAGGAAATTCATGTTTCGAACCTTTAAATTTACATTTTTTTTAAATCCATAATCATTGTAGATGTGCGAGACAGAATTTACAACAATGCCCAGGTCTCATGGAAATTAAACTAAATTGTATGCCTGCAAGCAGAATTCGCGGCTGTATATAAAATGCTTATTATTCGGGATAAACAACGGGCTTGGTATAATGGGACCAGTGTTCACATAAAAATCTCAACCTTGAGTTACACAAATTTTATCACCGATTGCGCAAACAATGAACGTTTAACAAAAGATCTGTAAAACGGATTGCTTTTTGTATACAACAGAATTTTGCAATGCTTTAAATCAAGTTTGGGAGCTTGAAGTAAACACCAAACCCATTGTATTTAACCAGTCTACGAACAACATAACAACTTCAAGCTCGCAAACTTGATTTAAAGCATTGTTACCACCACCCGCGTAATCATTTATTGTTAAATTGTATTGTCTTTATATGTATATGTGGCGAAAGCTGCAAACAATTAATGTTCGTGACTGCATAGAAATTGTGCAGCCGACATTTCCAGTCAAGTTCAATTTATGCAAGACTGCTAGAGGTGAGAGCCGCATATCTAAATTTGATTTCCATATATATTCAATGCGGTTTGATACTCGATAGTCAGTTTGCCGTCGTACTCTGATGATGATCATGGAAGGTCGAAACGCATCAGTGCGTTGCAGCTGGAGGTAGTTTTGTTGTGTTGTTCGTAGACTGGTTAAATACAATGGGTTTGGTGTTTACTTCAAGCTCGCAAACTCTTAGCTATGTCTGTCTCTTTTTGCGCAGTTTAAAATACTTCTTCTGCATAACGTCATGTGATGTTTCATCGCTTTCATTATGAGTGTGTCCAAAATTGAAGAATTTCAGGTAATCTGCTGTACATAGGTTATTTTGAGAGGTCTGTTTTTTATGTTCAAACAGGCCTTCAAATTAACCTAGGTACGGAAAAATATGACACACCCTTCAATTGCGAACAAACTCACAATAAAAGCGATGACACATTACATGACGTTACGCAAAAGAAGTGATCTAAATTATGCAAAACAAGGACAAACATAGCTAAAAGGGCATTGGCTACGACAAATGTAAATATCGGGTTGGATGAACGAAAATAGTAACGAATCCAGAATAATCGCTGTAGATAGAGCATAATATATATATATATATATATATATATATATATATATATATGTATATATATATATGTATATATATATATATATATATATATATATATATTCATAGTACTCATTCAATGTGTAAATTGGAAAAATAAATTTGAATCTACTTAAGATCTGAATATCTATCAAGCCACCCCCGAACTCTCGAAGTAAAAATGACAGCATGTTATTTGGTAAAGTAATATTTATGTTAAGCCTAATAATAGGACTTTGATTATATGTATTTCGGTAATTAAAATTAAAAATTGCATCCGGAAGCATTGGTGCTTCATTCAATGTATCAGTTTCATTCTTAATGGTAACTCGTCAAGCACTGTGAGAAATTTGCCGTGGATTGGACTCGAACTGCTGCGTATTTGCTTCGGAGACGGGGATTTTATCTATTGCACACTCATTCCGCATATAACATGGAGTTTTTTTACGTTTTTTTGTGGTTATACTTACTTTATTTGTTACCTATTTGGAATCACATAAGACTTGATATTATAATTAGCCACAACTGTACTTCCTTTATACAGCACACATCAAGACTCTTGGGAAAGTTACAATCAATAAAAATACAATTGAATGAGTTCAAATGTATGTATGTTTTCCGTATTAACTAAAATTTGCTTAAGATAAAAAAGCCAATTGCTAATGTTGAAGGGTTCCGTCCTCATTTGGAAATCTTGCAGAAATGGCAGAATTTTCTGCAAACTAAACTCGAATCGAGAAAAATAATTCTTCACCATCTGGGATACGATGCGTTGTGCCACTAATGCCGTAAACTGCACGCAATTTCACCTCATGTTCCAAATTAAAGTTTTGATTGGACTTTCATTCAGGTTGCTCTTAAGAACTGTTGATATAATTAGCCATCTACGATTTTTCATTATAAATATCAGACACCATACCGATTTCAAAGTATAGTTAAAATCCTTATAAATTCGAAATTGTTTCTAAATCATGGGAACGCTAACCAAAAAATAAAATATTGTATACAAAATAAAATGGCCTATATTTTAATATATGGGTGCCAAACTACTGCAGTTTGAGCTCTGATCTTAGAATCTCTGAAAAGAAATTGTTGAGGGCCCTATAAAGAAGAAAATTATCTTTATGATGAATTGAGATTTCTACCTGATGTGAAATAATTAGATATAAATTGTTGTGGAGCACTAATATATATATATATATATATATATATATATATATATATATATATATATATATATATATATATATATACATATATTTCGGTGAATACTATTCTGGGTCTTTCAATTGATTATGCTAGTGGTAACAAATATGACTCGCTTTGACTGATAATGGCCATTTGTTTTCGTGAATACTAATCATCGCTATATAATCATTCATTTATATACATTCTGGGTTTTCAAATGATTATGCTAGTGGTAACAAATCTGACTCGCTTCTACTGATATATATTTGGGCACTATGTGTTTCGCATCTACTAAAAATCAATGTCAGCATGAAGGGAAAGTATAATACCCTGTGCACGTTCGTTTCGTGCTTAGTGGCGAATCATTAGAAGGAACCAATGCTGTACCCTACACTTACTATACATTTGGGTGAAGCATGTGAGACAATTGAGCGGTACAATCTCCTATACGAATGTGTAGACCTGCAGCAGTGAAGCTAAATTCACATAAAGTCTTCGACAATACCACAGTAAAGCGAAATCACCATATATAATATATATGCCGAGCCCGAAAAGCATAACAACACTTTGGTTGTGCTGTCAGTACTATGGCTGCTGAAAAGGAACATATAAAACCGTCAATATTGTTGTCACTATTGAAATCTATCGATTTGTCACAAAACACTGTTTATTATTGGACAAGTAGCAGGATGTGTGTTAGGTTTATGGTAAATCGATTGATTTACTTTCGTAATCTTTCGCCTATATTCACACATTTCAATTCGAAAACGATAAAATAGCATACACCAGTTTTTATGGAAGACAATTAGCAGGTAAATGGTTACGTCTGGATTAGACTATAATTTACGAATAGCTATAAAATGACAAAACGAAGTGAATAATTCCGATTGGAGGTTAAATGTACATTATTGAATAAGCATTCAGTTCCAAGTAGAGTGATAGAAACATTTCCACAGGTAAATCTTAGATTATTGGGCAGCTTATCTAAAGTTATTGCTCTAATGTAAGCATGTTACTATTTTGCGATTCTTTACCGGTAAATAATTTTAACTATGCTATTATACAGATGCACAAACCCACTCGGACACATACACACACACACAAACTTATTTCGACTGCTAATCAGACATTATTTTCAAGACAATATTTGAAGATTAATGTAAGGAAACAAGTAAAGATTTTCAATAACAGGTTTGACCTATGTAGATTATTGCTGCAGACACAAAATAAGGACCATTGACAAATGGGTTGAGTTTAACTCTCGTGCATGTTGATAAACAAATAATTGTTAACTTATTAATGTCCAGAATAATCGTAATTTAAGTAAGTCGACATATTAACGATCGAAAAAAAATCTAAAACAAACTTAATGCTAAGATTAATTTCTTGCTTAACCTATGGTTGTTTTTCAATTATGAATGCATCTAGCTTAATGTTTGCCATTTGTCTAACGCCGCTTACTTTAAGATTAACTGAATTATGCAGTTTCTGCCTTCCTATGCAATTTTGTCCATAACGGCCGAATAAGGAATAGTTTAATAATTTTTAATATTATATGCAAATACATGCTTCAAAGATAGGACAAGAAAATACACAAATTGAAATTGCGGATCATATATGGAAAAAAAGAAGAAAATATTAATGTTAAATTAGAGTATATTTTAATCCAGTAGATAGAGTCTCCCATAAATGAACGTACAATTTAGGAAAAAATAACCAAAATAATACACTTAGTCCAAATATTTTGGATATTGGCATCGAAATATTCTTCATTCAGGAGAAAAAAAGAACTAAATATTCCGTCTACTGTTAAAAAATCACGCTTCGTCAGTAGTAATCATATATTTTATTTAATTAAACGAACATTGGTTGCGCAGTCGGTGATAACAATTATTATAATCAAGGTTGCGGTCTTGATATAAAGGCACCTGACCTATTAATTACTTACATTTTGTCAGTTTAAACTAGGGAGTTGTTAATTGTAGAAAAGGCAATTCATCCAGCAAACCGGTTTCGTCCTTATTGGGAACTCATCATGAACTGGAGAGAAATTGCCGCGAACAGGGCTCGAGTCTAGGCACGTCTGCTTCAGAATCTGGTTCCCTAACCACTGAGCCACTCTGACCAAGTGGTTAGAGCACCAGATTTAGAACCAGACGTGCCCAGTTTTGAGCTCTGTCCGAGGCAATTTCTGTCCAGTTCATAATGAGTTCTTAATAAGAACGAAACCAGTCTACTGGCTAAATTGCCTTTTCTACACTTAACAATTCTTAGTTTCTACTGACAATATGTAAGTAATTAATGGGTCAAGTGCTTATATCAAGATCGCAACCTTGATTATATCTTTTATTGCTTAAATAAACTTTTTGAGGTTTATTTAAACGGCATGACGCGTTTCGACCTTGCATGATCATCATCAGAGTACGACGACAAAATGACTAGCGAGAATCAAACCTAATTTTATATAAATTAAAAGCTATACTAGATAAGCGACTCTCACCTCTAGTAGTCTTCCATACGTTGAACTTGACTGGAAATTTAGGCTGGACAATTTCCATGCAGTCACGAACATTAGCTGTTTTTAACTTTTGCCATACACACATATTGACAATACAATTAATCAATAATTTATGGCGCGGGTGGTGGTAACAATTATTTAAATCATGTGTACCTGCTTGAAATAAACACTAATTGCATTGTATTTAAGCAGTCTTCGGACAAACTAGCAACACTACCTCCAGTCGAAACGCACTGACGCGTATCGACTTTCCATGATCATCAGAGGTATGACAGCACTGACGAGCAAGCGATCAACCATTGTATATATATATATATATATATATATATATATATATATATATATTTATATTGATATTTATATATATATATATATATGCAATGAGGTTTGAGCCTTGCTAGTCAGTTTGCCATCTTACTCTGATGACTGATCAAGGAAGGTCGAAACGCGTCAGTGCATTACTTTTTTGGCGGTAGTTTTGCTATGTTGTTCGAAGACTGGTTAAATAAAATTGGATTGGTGTTTACTTTAAGCACGCAAACTTGATTAAAAGAGCTGCATATCTTATTTTGCCATCTGTATATTTTTATTGCTGATAGATCCCTGATATGCAATTTCCTGTGTACTCTGATGATTATTATGGAAAATCGATACTTCGCGCTGTGCCTGTGACTGGTTAAATACGGTTCGATTTCGTTTATATTATGCACGTGAAATCGATTTAACGAAGTTCTATCACCATGGGCGCAAATAATTACTGTTTTATTTTTATTTGCACTTTTATTTGTTGCCTCAACTGAATGAAATGTGCTAGATTAGAATTGCACTGTTTCTAATGCAGGAAATGTATAAAGATATATAATCATATTAGTGAATTTACCTTTACCTTAGTCAAGGGATTTTGAGCTTCAATTTTACTGTAATAGTTGCCACATAAGACCAGGCACTAGGTCCACATTTCCAAAGATATGCTTAAAACAAAGTCGCTTGTCGAATTCAATACCATGCTCCATCCGTCTACTTTGATTAAATGTTAACAAGTGTCTACTAAAAATAAGGAGCTTTTACTAAATTCATTTTACAAATAGCTTAAATTCGGCAATTATTTTCGGAATGAGAATAACTTGGTCAGGTAAGTTACGCAACATATTTTAAGAGGAATGATATCTTTATGATTGTTTCTAATTGACTAATGTTATTACTTCATAATGGATATTGTCTAGAACAATATTCATTGAAAGATAAAAAAGTCGTTATTACCAAATGTAATGACTTTAGGCTATTTAGTATTTGAATACATATGGCATTTAATTTAAAAAGCATATTATGCATTTGACAGAGGCACTTTCGTTGCATCTCATCGCTGGCGAATTAGAGCACAAGATTTATTTTTATTAAAAATGAAATAACAGTCCCTATATACAGTTCACAATGTCGTATGTTATTCCAGAAGGTTTATATAAAATGAACACAACTAATACGCGATTTGCCACGAGCATTGGAAAGTCCATTGTTAACGCCATTTCATAAACAACCTTTCTTCGTTACACAATTCAAACAACGTCTTTCGAGTGCAAAAGCCGACAAATTGCTAAGCATGCACTTTATAAATTCTAGTCCAATTTGCGTCCAAATTAATTGATACCTAAAGGAAAAAAGACTAACCGAGTTACATTAGTTAGTATATGACTGAAAATTTGTGTGTAGTGTGCGGTAGGGTGGCTCAGTGGTTAGAGCATCAGATCCCGAAGCAAACGTGCCCAGTTTGGAGCCCTGTCTGCGGCAATTTCTGCCCAGTACGTAATGAGTTCCCAATAAGGTCGAAACCGGTCTACTGGATGAATTGCCTTTTCTAGACTATACAATTCTTAGGTTATACCGACATATGTATGTACTTAATTGGTCACGTGTTTACACCAAATTCGGAATCTTGATTATAGTAAACTAATCTGCAGTTTGAATGTTACACGTGGGCAGTTATATTTCGGCAGACGTATTAGAAAATTGAATTCGCGCTCTTTGTGCCGAAAGCGCACTCGTGTACACAAAATAAGACGTTCGTTGCATGTGAACCTATGCATATTTTTGACGTGGTCTGTGAAAAATGCGACATGCAAAGTAAACGCTTCTCATGTTAATAAAGTATACGTGTGTAAGCCATTGGGCTGTGGAGGTTATTGCAATAAATAGGCTTTGTCAATACCCGCGCAAACAGAATTTATTTGTTCATAAACTCGCATTATCATAAGCCTTTCTACGGCCTATGTGCAAACGTGCTTTTTATTTGAACGTTCAGAACAAACGTATATATTTTTATATATGGTCAGATTTTCTATTTAAGAAATATTAATATTTGAGTGTTATTTCTTCAATGAATGTTTCAATGAGATGCAGCGAAATAGCTACTTTACAATATATAACGTGATATTTAAAAAGTTAAAAACTGAGAATAAATGCTTAATGTATTTAAAGCTAAATAAATTATTTTTTCGATAAAATATCGATTCGAGTTTAAAATTTACTCATTCACTGCCTCAAGGATTTATAAACAAATTCGCTTCGTAATTTAAAAAAATTCGTTCGAATATTTTTCTTGGTGTCTCTCTAAAAGTAAACGATTGGATCACAAAGTTTCGTAATTTGAATGGAATAGATGAGAAATTCTGAATAAATTGGTTACAAACAAATCAATTTAAATGAATTAAAATTTAACATTTAAAATTTGGTTTCATTCTTGAAGAACTACGTTCATTTTTCATTGTGACATACTAACAACATTTTGACCACCTGATTGAAATAAACATGAAGCAAACTATTTCAATAAAATATGCTTAAAAATAGAAATGTCAAATATATTCATTTAAATATTTTTCTTTTAATATTTTATAATATATCAAAGTCAAATAATAGTGTATAAATTTTTGCGCATTAATTAAATATATTTTTCGAAAATGCAACCTTCATTGAAACCAAAATCAACACAAGGTGTAGAAAAGACTTTACACATTGCAATTATATTCCCAGAATAGCTACTAGTTCAGTCAAAAAGAAATCCAGATTTTCCCCATTTTAAGCATTTTATCGTTCTAGAAGAGTAAAATAAAATAAAATAAAATGCTTTTTATTAATTCATTGCATCGAATAACAATTTTCAGCTATCGATATTTCGCTTACCTATCAATTTAATTGGAGCCATATAGAAAATGACATATTCATCATCAAGTTATACAATTAAACAATTATTGATTGCGCGGGCGGTGGTAACAATTCTTTAAATCAAGTTTGCGAGCTTGAAGTAAACACAAATCCCATTGTATTTAACCAGTCCTCGAACAACATCAAAACCACCGGCAGTCGCACGCACTGACGCGTTTCAGTCTTCCATGATCATCATCAGAGTACGCCAGAAACCTTAGTAGCGAGAATCAAATCGCAATGAAAATATGGAAAGCGAAATTAGATATGCGGCTCTCACCTCTAGTAGTCCCGCATACATTTTTCTCGACTGGAAATGTCGGCTGTACAATATCTCATACAGTCACGAAGTCTGGTTAAATACAACACGGTTGGTATTTACTTTAGGCTCGCAAGCTTGACATAAAGGATTGATCCACCACCCTCGCAATCAATGATTGTTTAATATTATTTCCTATATATATATATATATATATATATATATATATATATATATATATATATATATATAATATATATATATATATATATATATATAGAAAGAGGGAGAGAGAGTCAGTAAAAGATACCAACACCGTGGATAATGTGTCAGTACCTGATACCAACATTATAGTACTAAAAGGTACATGGTACTAACAATATGGTTGCCGAGTTGGTACATGATAATAGCACGATGGATTTCAATGGATGCTACATTTGACCAACATTGAGCATTACAAATATTTCTGAATACCTGTTACTCTAGTAAATCAATACACTCTGGCCTAGATCGATATCAGTTATCAAAATTCGCGGTAATCATTACATCACTAAATTAAATAGATAGAGGTAAAATAGAGTTTGAGGCGTAGATCTAACATATATGCAATTTTGTATATAATGTTGCGCAGCTAGTAGAAAATTATTTCATTTAGGATCAGAATGGTAAACCAAAACCAGCATGAACAGAAAGTATAATCTCGTGCACATTCGTTTCGTGCTTACTGACAACTCATCAGTAGGAGTCGGTATTATGCCCTTACATGTAATCATAAAAAGTTGGAATTCTCAATTTTGGTGAACTATAGCATCCATTGAAATCCGTCCTGTTGGTACCATGTAACGACTCGGCAACCATAGTGTTAGTACCATGTACCTTTCGGTACAATAATGTTGGTACTGATACTTTATCCAGTGTTCGTATCCTTTACAGACTCGGTATATATATTATATAGTGTGAGTTAGCATTAAAAGTCGCAATTTTGAGACCTTTTATGATGTTAACATTACAACTGCAGGTTCACACATTTGTCTAGGAGATATTAACGTCTTATATTCCCATATTCCTCACCTAAATATGTAATGGCTAAAGGGCGTAATACCATGTTCTACTGATGAGTCACCAGTAGGCGCGAAATGAATGTACACGAGATTATACTTTCCGGTCTTTGGTTTATCTTTCTGGTCATAATTGAACTAATTTTTTACTAGGAAGGCAACATCTAGTACATAAATATATATACATTAGTTCTACGCCACAAACAGTATCTAACTGTCAAATATTCCAAGCTTAATGTTCTACGAAAATTTTAATTAAATGTATTATTATTTTACAATAAGTTTACTTATGACGGCAATAGCTTCTATTGGAAATCTATTTTATACATTCTGTTGTGTGACACTAGGGAAATTTTTCTGCGCAAACTACATGTGAAATATTTTAAATCTAAATCAAATACCGTTAAAAATTGATAATAAGAATAAGGCAAAGCTGAAGACTATGATCATTACAAATACAATTTTTAAACGGTTTTCCAAAGTGACAACCCACGAAAGCAATTCGCGGAGATTCAACAAAGAAGATAAAATTTCATCGTGAATTTACACTTCCAAAAATTAGATATCATATTCAAATGAAATTATAAAAAATATTATCATTTGTATTTGCATCGAGGAATAAAATTACCTAAGACATTAACCCACAATTAATTAATATGTTATATCTTAATTTATTCGGATATCTATCTTTTTGATTGATCCGTAATTGTTAGAAAGCTAGTGAGATAGACTCTTTCATGATAGACTAGAAAGTTATTAAATAAAAATCAATAGAGGTATCAATAATAATAAATATATTCCGTTTTTATTTTAATCGATTTTAAATTATAAAACAGGACATAAAATGTGAATTGATGACCCCTAGCCAAAATCAACTGCCAGTCAAGAATAATTTTTCGCATGCAATATCTTCGATTTGTAGCCATCTTCCAAATTAGATTGTCGCCAGTGATAGTGCATAAGATATTTAAGGAAAGAAATTTTAATTATATATTAATGATGAGCAAATTTGATGAAAGATAGTTTCAAAATGGATAAAAAGAAGAAATGGACGTATAGATAGAGGATATAGAATTAATTTTAATTATCTATAACTGCACAGACTTTCATAAAGCAAAACTAAGACAAAAGAACTAGCAACATGCATACAATCAAAAACAAATAATAACGTACATACAGGCACTAGTCTACTCAAGAAGAGATAAATAAATAGGAGATTGTACCGTCCTATTATTCCACATTCTTCTACCGAATATATAGTGGTTAAAGGGCGTAATACCGGCTCCTACTGATGAGTCGCCAGTAAGCACCAAACGAATGTGCATCAGATTATACTTTCCGTTCATGCTGCCTTTGGTTTATCCTTCTGGTCACAACTGAACTAATTTGTTACTAGGTTCGCAAAACCTAATACATACTTGCATATATATTAGTTCTTCGCAACAAACAGTATGTAACTGTAATATATTGAATTGAATGATGTCATGCTTACCGCGAAATGTGATAACTGATATCGATGAAGGCCAGAGTGTATGGTTTAACTGGAGTAACAGGTGTTCGGAAATTGTTGTAATTCTCAATTTGGGTGAACTTTAGCATAAATTTATATCCATCAGGTTGGTATCAGGTACCGACTCGGAAACCATAGTGTTAGTATCCGGTACTCATCGATTTCTAAAAGGTATCAGTTACTAACACAATAGCCATAGTGTTAGTATCCTTTACAGACTCGGTATATATATTATATAGTGTGAGTTAGCTTTGAAGTTGCGTTGACGTAGACTTTATATGATTTTAGCTTCTCTACATCAGGTTTACACATTCGTCTAGGAGATTGTACCGCCCTATTATTCCACAATTCTTCTGACCAAATATATAGTGGTTAAAGGGCGTAATAGCGGCTCCTACTGATGAGTCGCCAGTAAGCACGAAACGAATGTGCATGAGATTATACTTTCCGTTCATGCTGCCTTTGGTTTATCCTTCTGGTCACAACTGAACTAATTTGTTACTAGGTTCGCAACACCTAATACATACTTGCATATATATAATAGGTCTTCGCAAAAAACAGTATGTAACAGGTTCTCTAAACACTGAACCACCCTACCGTACACTACACAAAATTTTCAGTTATAAATTAAATAATGTAACTCAGTTAGTCTTTTTAGTCATTTAAGCTCAGAGTTCCAATTAACCTTTTCTACACCATAAGGTTCTTAGTTTATACTGGAAAATGTAAGTAATTAATGAGCCAGGTTTATATACCAAGTTTGAAACCTTGATTATAGTAATTGTTATCGCCACCCACGCAACCAATGTTCGTTTAATTAGCCATGTAATTGTCAGATTTCATTAAGATAGCGGAGTCTTCTTCATTTTATTGTTACCTGATATTAACTTTAGTCACTCGTTCCTATTTTACTGCGCAGTTCATAGTTAAACAGGCATAATAAATTGATAAATTTCCTTCCTGTTTATCTACAAATGCCTCCTATATATTATGTGCGAGGAATGAATTACGCAACTGAGTTCCTTGTCATTTCTTGTGTTGAATAAAATTCCGAAATTTGTCTGGATTGCGTGTGATTTTAGCACTCGATTTGTTTAACTACGTGAAAGTTGGTCCACAATCGTCGTGCATTTTCTTTGCTACGAATCAGCCAGTTCAACCAACCTAGCGATAGAAATTGATTTTGCATGTGTATAAATAAAAATATTGCATTATAAGCTGTTTAAGGGTTAGTCCTATGCATGTATCATTATCAGATTTGTTGTTGTAAAACTCATCGTCATTTTCGTTTCAAGCGTCAGAGACTTTTTTGATATTTCTTAACTTACTAACTTACTAACGTGCATCTCATTTCAATGGTAAATTCGCATTCGTTAAACCTCAGGTAATGAAACAAAATATTATTTCGAAAATTTTACTAACAGTCAATATTTCAAGATACCCACATGCTAAATTTTTTGTCCACAACACTACCATGTCATTGTAGTTTCCTTTAATTGAAACTGAAGAGCCTCAGTCCATTGGTTACGCGGCGTATCCGTCCTCAGACTCTACGATTGGAACTCCAGACAGATTTGTTCGAGCCAAAATTTTGTATGAACATCATGACAATAGGTACGGTAGTGCTACCAAAAGGAATAAACCAATTCTGTTGCACTACCAGTTAAACAGGATGCATCGTCTGATAAAGATAATAGACGTAATAAGAAAAGAGCTGCAACTGAGTTGTTTTGCACAAAAAAGATGATTAATTTTAGCAACAGAACTTTCGCACAACATCAGCGATTCGGACGCACGCACTGAAATGCACGCGTCCCATGTCACATATTTTGACTAAAGAAATATCTATACTTAGAACGTTTGTTGTTTGTCATTAACTAATTTCTCAAAAAGCAGATCACGAGTAATTCTGTTGCAGTGGCTGAACAATTTCGTGACATAAACCGCAATTCAAACGAGGCAAAGTTCAGACTATTACTTACATCAATAAATGACAGACAGCTGGGGAAAATATTGTTTTATACAAAGGCGAAACTGAATTTTATTCAGAAAAGAAAATTTCATGCCTGGGGCAAATATCAACACACTTTATCTAACAAGACGCACAAAAGCAATACAACCGTTATTTGCATATTTCAGTGCCTTCCGCTTTCAATTATTTTCACCAAGACACGAAGACAAACTTACTAATGGAGTTAGCATTGAAACGCATATAAAAGTTCTGTAAAATTAGATATGCGACTCTCACATCTAGTAGTCTTATATACATTATACATTTACTATAATCAAGGTTGCGATCTTGATATAAACACCTTGCCCAATAATTACTTACATATGCCAGTATAAACTAAGATGTGTATAGTGTAGATAAGGTAATTCATCCAGTAGACCGGTTTCCTTCTTATTGGGAATTCATCACGTACTGGCCAGAATTTGCCGCGAACTGGACGCGAACGTGAGCACGTCCGCTTCAGAATTTGATTCTCTGACCACTGAGCTACTCAACCGTACACTACACACAATTTTCAGTTTTATACTAACTAATGTTTCTTGGATAGACTTTCCTTTATCTCTATCGTTCCAGCTAACCATCCCCAATCTGTCATTGTAGAACAGATACCACGTTACATGGCACAATATGTCGCCTGCACAATTGATACTGCGGTCTCGAAAATAAAATTGTCTTAGCCTAAGCCACGCGTTTTTAATTTAGGCAATCAAATATTCATTGGTAATAATAGTTCAGATCAAGCTTGCAAAGGTCTGATAAAAACAAATTAAATTGTATCTTACTACTCACTCAACAGCGAATCTAAGAGACTGCGTAGAAACTATGTTTTCCGTATAAAAAAATGCAAATTGCATTAGTTAAAAAGGCAATTCATCTAGTAGAGCGAGTAAGTCTATGTTTAACTGACGTCATATATCATTCCGAATTTCCCGCCGATACGTCTAGCACCGGGCATATGTTAAGACTGAAACACTTACCAGTGCGCCACAGTTACCATACATAATACGCACATTTCATTCATATAACAGTTTATGTGATTTGTCAAATTTTCAATCAGGTGGAATTTATTCTGAATCTCTTTAGATCTAAAGTTCAATCTATCCAGCCAGATCTATCATTATACGACAGTTATTATTTTCACTTTTTTCGATTTCCGATCGCGGTAAATTCTGGACAATACTTGACAATTAACCAATGAGAACAAAACAAGTCTACTTAATGAATTGGTAAATTTGTCTGATTCGATAAAAATTTATACTGATTAAATATATGAAATTAAACTCAATACTAGACTTCAACTGATATTTTTATATATATATATATATATATATATATATATATATATTAAAAATCTAAAAATGCAGGATTTAAATTTCTGCATACATATTGTCTGTGTGAACATAACATTGCATATAATATTAAATATAATTCCATTATTACCAGCTCATCTGAGAGCAGTCTATTATTATAACTTTCAACGCGCATCAAGGCACGTGTATTAGATAAATTTCATGGCAAAAATTATGTGTTCAAAATTACTGAAAGAAGCTACGAGCAAAAGTATCTTCTAATATATATATATATATATATATATATATATATATATATATATATATATATATATATATATAGATACTGGTAGAAATAAGATTTATTAATAAATGTTATTCCATGGAGTACGTTGTTTTGTTCTTATATATATATATATATATATATATATATATATATATATATATATATATATATATATATATATATTCTTTTGAAATGTGAGCTTTAATAAAATTCATTGTATCCTTCCTGTGTGCAAAACAAAAAGAAATTTTATCAGATATAAGAAAATTTTCTTTCTCGTGGTCTTCTCAAATATCTTTTCATGAACATGTCTTTCTATATAAATTGGAAAGCAAAACAAGATAGAAATATGTGAACAAAGAGAGTGTGAAAAATAGAAACCAATCAAATTGTGTGCGTCACATCCAGTTCAAGCTCAATGCTTGTACGTGCTTCTTCTGCTTACATAAATCCGGCTGCAATTTGTTTATCCATAAGGCTTCGTATGTGGCTAGCTCCCTTTTGTTTATGCATTTAGTAATTACTTTGAATGCTACGTCTGGAGAACATACGTGCGATGTTTCGATGATGTGTTGCGCAATAGCAGACGTGTATTCACCATTTGATTTAAAACAGGCGTTCAAGTTGCAATGTTCTCTCATTCGAGTAATTAACCGTCTGGTCGATCGGCCTACGTAAGTTGATCGACAACTTGCGCATGTATATTGGTAAATAATATTTGATATCGACATTAACGGCTGTTTCTCTTTGATTGCTGGTAAAGGCAAGTGTGTTACCCTAAATAACACTCGTAGTTTGGCTGCATTAAATGTGCGTGTCAATGCTGCTTCAACTTTCTTTTGTGCCATTCGGGAAACTGCATCCCCCTTAAATGGGATGTTTAGGTAGACTGTTTTCTTTTCTGGCCCATAATACGTCTGTTTCTGGTTAATTCCCCTTTTAATAATTGATTCAATTAATTGTCTGGGATAGCCATTAGACATTAAATCGTTAATTGCTTTATTATATTCATTTTCTTTAGAATCTTGACTAACCAA